>JARKHS020006462.1:0-65688 GCA_030143305.2 Amblyomma americanum
TAGTTAAACTTGACACCTTGTCAAGTCATGAAGAGAAAACCTGTACCTTCTCTCCATGCGTTCAATCACTCTGTTTCCTTCTCCAATGCATAAATAATAGGTTGGTAAAGCGGATTTCTGCAACCAAACCTCAGACGCGTTTAACATTTCTTGAGAAGGGGGGGGGGTCTAAAAATTGCGAAGATTTTAAAAGCCTTACCTTGCACCTGAAATGTTGATCGTTCGTTAGCAAGCACATAGGCGATTTCTTTTATATTCACGTATACACACGTTGTACGTCTTTTGAGTATTCATATTCTTGAGTAGGGAATTTGATGTTTCTTCACAGTTTGCGGTTCCCGTTCTTGACGTCTTTTCGTAGCGCAATATGTTTGACCAAATTGCGCAACAGTACGTGTTAAACCTACAAATTTGCCTGAATGGCCTGGACTTAGCCATCCAAAGGGCGTGAATACCACCGCCCTTCGCACAAGCATGTGATTATTTTCATAGTCTAGTTTTAACTTGCTCCTCTCGAGGCCAAATATCCACTGTGAATGTCTTGCGTTCCAATCTATGGTAACTGCTCACTCTTGCCAGACAAGACACATTTACATTCCCGCGTGCTATGCCGTCCGATTTGCTGTTTTGCACCAAGTAGAGAAAATATCAAGTTCCTAGACTATTTTAGAAGTTTGTATGCAATGACGTGCTCGTACACGTCTCCTGGCGTTTCTTTTTATGAATCACAATCGCCCCGACGCAATTCTACCCGCTCAAGTTACTATCATGCGACTAAGAGCTGTTGCCAGTTCTTGTTTAGAGCGCTCGTTCTCAAAAACTGAACGACCGTCGCGTCGATGAAGCCTGTGAACGATGCCGACTAAAAGATAAATTTTTAGCTGGTAACACCCTAACTGCAAGAATTGTCGTACTAGGAACAGTCTGTGCACCGTCGTGCAGTTTTGGTTGATTGGGTTTAACGTCCCAAATGGACACAGGCTATGAGGGCGCCGTAGAGAAGGGCTCCGGAAATTTTGACCAACTAGGTTCTTTAACGTGCACTGACATCGCAGAGTACGCGCGCCTCTAGAATTTTGCCTCCATGGAAATTGGGCCCGCTGCGGCCGGGATAAAGCCCGCGTCTTTCGGGTAAGCACCCGAACGCTCATAACCATTGAGCCACCGCGGCGGCTCGTCATCCGGGTTTATTAATCGTGATCATAATATTGCGATGTTTTCGTTGAACACAATGAAGCATTGTTATAAGCAGGGTGGTTCTACGTACGCTCACCCAAATCATGTCTAGTCGACCGCCCTATTTTATGCAATATTTTTATATGTTCTCGTCTGATGACAAGAACAATTATTCACAATTGTTTTTGCGGTAAACGATTTTGTGAAAGTAAGAAAATTTTGTTATCACGAAAAGGTGGACGGCCATGGTTGCGTGCTTTCCAGTTTCGGCGAAATTTTGTTATGCCTAAATAGAAATATAACAAAACTAGGCATCAGAAGGAACTTTAGAGTGAATCTGTCAATCCTTTAGCGTGACCCTTCTCATTTCTACAATTTGAAAAGTTTAGTTTTTTTCCCGCAATGTTGCCACCCTTAGTGGAAGGAACATTTTTTCTGTCTGCTTCGAAGGGCTTTATCTGAAGAACGCGGAGATCGAGAGTTGCCACAATTTCAACTTGGGCTCTACGCAAACATGTGAATATATTGCCATAGCTTGTGTTTTTATGGTTTATGGATATCAGATGCAGCTCCCATAAAAGGACTGTAAAGCAGAAGAGTGAAAATATCGGGCGATAGTAAATTGTGAGCTTTCCTTAAATATTGGATACATTTTCTGCTGCATATTTCTGTTCAGATGCAATAACATATCGCTTTAGATTTGCGCTGTAGCTGTTACAGCAGTTGCAATGAGACCATTTCGCAAGACTCGGGGCACAATGTGACTCTCAGCAGAATGCTTGTCTGAGACTAGTATGGAATAGGGAATATTCTATACCACGGCTGTTTAGGATAGGTATCAAGAAAACTCATGTTAAAACTATTCACAAGCAGTCGCAATGCGGACAGCGTGGAAGCAATGCGTCCCATTTTGATTTTGCTGAAAGCTACACTAAAGAAAAAGCAGAATCTTGCATGTGGTTTTTCTTAGTGAATGTGATGCCCGGATCTCTATAATAAATTTCTCTGGCTTGCTTGTAAAAGGTTATAGATGCGTTCAAGCATATTGAATGAAAAACGGGACTTGAAAACAAGACTGTGAGTTCTGAGCCCATTCTTGCTACAACGCGTTCCTTTTTCTTCCCAGACGCAGGTGGTTTAGAGGACCGAGAATCCCACATCGCATGTCAACAGAGGCAGGAAGGCAATAAGCGTCACTGGACAGAGGCTTCAACACCTATGAACTGAATCCTGGAGTTCACAGACATTGTACCTGCGTATGCTTTCCCCATAAGGGTCTCCTATTGTTGAGCATTTTGTTTGCGTTTTTGATGCCTATGTTATCAATATGTTCGCTGTTGATTAAATATATATTATCTATATGTTCGCTGCTGAAAAAGGCAAGGAATTCTTAGAGCAATTGTTGACCTGAGAAAAAAACGTGCATAGCCCACAGCATCCCATTTTGATTTTGCTGAAAACTACACTAAAGAAAAAGCAGAATCTTGCATGTGGCTTTTCTTTGTGAAAGTGGTGCCCGCCTCTCTATAATAAATATATTCGGCTAGCTTGTAAAAGGTCATAGATGCGTTCAGGATTTTTTAATGAAAAATAGGACTTCAAAACAAGACTGCGAGTGCTGACGCAATCTTGCTAAAACGCGTTCATTTTTCTTTCCAGACGCAGGTGGTGTAGAATACCAAGGATCCCACATTGCATGCCCACAGCGGCAGGAAGGCAATCGGTGTGACTGGACGGAGGATTAAACGCCTATGGACTGAATCCTGGAGTTCATTGAAAACGCACCTGTGTATGTTTTCCGCATAAGGGTCTCCTATTGTTGAGCATTTTGTTCGCGTTTTTGTTGCTTAAGTTATCGATATTTTCGCTGTTGATTTATTACATATTATCTCTGTGATCTTTGCTGGGAAAGGCAAGGAATTATTCAGCAATTGTTGACCTGAGGAAAAAACGTTCAGAGCGCGCAAATGAAAGGAACTGAAGACAATTACGAGACAATATTCTTGTAATGACAATGACTCGTCTTCTATCTTTTCTTATTGGTTAATGACGAAAGGATTTATTGAATTTTGCGTAAACTAGGCGGTCGTTGAGGATCTTCTGTCTGCGAACTGTGAAATATTTCTGCGTTACGGAAAGAGATTTATACTGTTATTTTCTTGAAATTAAGTGCCTTTTCAACAAAAACAGCGCTGGAACAGGGACAAGAAAGATGACGGGAGAAGCGCTGACTAGCTACTAGTTATAAGCGCGATTTGGTTTTGCAAGTCTATGCAAGTAGATAGCGCACTCCAGTTATCAGAGACACTGGCTTCGTAGTTTTCATTATTTTTGCAGACAAAAGCTTACCTTTAAGGCACATTCTTTTCTCTATCAGACCCATTGTTTAGGTACACTCATTTCTGTGAGGCATCTGGAATATACCTTTACTGAGATCAGCGTCCTGGGTGTTCATCATATTCTTGCAGAGGCAGGGCATGAATCTGCTGTGACCACGCGAGAAAACTCTCGAGCCAATGGGGAGTTCTTCGGGAAGAATGTTTCTAGTTTTCGTATCATTCAACATTCTTGCTTTTGCCAAAAGTCTTTGCCAGGGACACTCGCTAGAACCACGCTTTTTGAACCCTTCTCCAGAGACCGTTAGGCGGGCCTCAGCGCTTCTTCAGGAACGGGTCCGCAAAAATAACCAAGTGGCTTTCCTCTCATGTGGGAATCCCGTCGAGGCGTTTGCTGATTCCCTCAAGCGAGCTTATCCGGGAAAGACAATTTGGTTATCGTTTGGAAGGCGAGGAATTGCGTATCGTCAGATGTTCTTGAGAGACCGGGACATCCGAACTGTCGTTGTAGTCGTTGCTTCATACAGCAATAACGCTAAGTGCATCCAGAAATTTATAAGAGACCCAGAGATCGTATACTTAACTGAATGGATTGTTTTCCATGATGGCCGCTGGCTGCTGCAGCCTCGTGAGCTAGTAGCATTCCGTACCAGGTTATCGCTGTGCGGCGGCAGGCCGCTCTTCTTGCGCTCCGCAACTTCACAAGGAAGAAGCCGGATGGAAGTTATCGGTGTCTCTATTTTATCTCGACTGTGCTCACTTTCGAACATGACAGGGACAGCTCGCTTTACGTTGCCACCTGATGGCAAGGAGATTACGTTTGCCTATCAGGTTAACAAGTGCTCCGGAGGTCCCTCAAGAACGACATGCAGCCGAATGTTGTACGAAGAAATATACTCGGCGCTTCGTGCTCAGAACGCAACGCTAACATTTCACAAATATCAGCTCCTCCTTGATGCACACCTGGCCTTATTTTCCGGATGGGCTGACGTGGTAGTGTCACCCGAAATAGAGGTTTCATATCCGTTAGACAACTTTCACATTCCACCAATTATGGAGTACAGGACTGAGAGGTTCTACACCTGGAGGGGTTCTTACAGCTCCCCAATTTCTTTCTTCGATCTCCTGACACATTCATCCTGGGTATTTTTACTAATATTTATCACAGGGCTTTTCTCTTGGCTTGTCCTTGTGAGTGGAAAGGTCTTGAAATTCGGCCAGGATTATCCGTACTCTGACTCGGCGCTGTTTTTATTAGCGTCTTTTCTTTCCACCTCTCTTCCGTTAAAGTGTGGAAGGCGAAGACATCTGCAGAATTCTGTCCACAGATGGTCGTATCGAAAGGTGTTCTTGCTGATTTGGATGATGTCGATAATGCCTCTATCGGTCTATTTTCGGGGAGAACTCACCTCGCGACTAAGCATCATTCGGCCGCCGAATTTTACGGACACTCTCGAAGAGCTGGAAGAAAAACTAGACCGTCAGGAAATGACACCTTGTTTTCAATCGCTTCGATCCACGCCCTGGGATTCTGAAAGCGGGAGAATAGTCTTTTCTAAAGCCCTAGATGCCAAGCTGCAAGACGCCTTATCTAACAGAAAAAAGGACGCCAAGCTTATTTTTGCTTATGATGCAGTGGATGACTGCTTTCGCTGCGCGCGGCGGTCCGGTTTCGCCTGTTTTGTGCTGGAATTAAACGAATGCATGCGCAGACACTACCAACGAGAGTTTGTCGAATCACGCGGCCGGCTAAGAATGCAATTCAAGACGCCATATGCGAGAAAAGATTACGCACATAAACGAGCCTACAGCAATCTCTTACGCCAGTTGCTTGAAACAGCGTTGTACCCCCGTTACACAGATTGGAAAATATGCGGACTGGATAGCAGGCTAATTGAAAGCCGTGCTGAAGAGGACGTAGAAGTTTATTCTACGCAGTTTCAAGAGCTGTCAAGATTTTTTGCTTGCTTTGTCAGTTTGCTATTTCTCTCATTTGTTGTGTTGTGCCTAGAACTTTTACTTGCAAAGCGCAACAATAGTGGTCCCTTAGGTTAAGGCTCCAAACTCATGTCCAACATTCGTGGAGAGAATTTTTAAAATTGAAAAACTAAGATTTTGGTAAGGAAATATTGCAGGTTGTGGTCTATTATTCCGATATGCAGCAAAATCTTTATTTTATAGTCTTTGCATCGCTCGCATAGCCCAGTGAAGACTGCCACAGGAAACCAAATCCGAATGCTTTTAACATAGAAGAAATGTGAATAACAAAAAAATACAAGCCTGCCGACGGATTATCTGCGGATATTATGATTTTTATAGTAAAAGCTTGAAATATATAAAAAAATTGCACTCAGGACGCTTTTCTGCCCAAAAATGCTTTTGTCCAGAATTGTTGGGTAGGACAAGCAATTTTTTCCTTGTCGATAGTTACTAGTGCTGATCGATTACATTTGCACTACATAGCACAAGATCTCTGTTGGTTCACATATCAGCAGAGAGACTTTTAATACTCTTGTATAATTCGTGTAGATGGAGGTTTTGGTGTGGCAAACTCGATGACGCACACAAGAAAACCTGCACATGCACACACCCAGGCAAGGAGGCAAGAGAAGCGAGGAGACGAGACCCAATATCTAGCCTGCAACCAGTGTTCATTGATCCCGCGGGTAAATACAATACAGTTTGTCGAAAAATATACATGCATTCATTTGCAACTCTTTTTTTGGCACCCACCTCTAACGAAGTGGGGAGAGTTTAAACACGCTGCTCAGCATGCATGTGAACCCCGACTCACTCGCCACGATTTGTGTGAGAAACGCCATGATAGAGCCGCAACACGTGTTCATCAACTTTAGACGCAATATGGCTGTTTTGAACAGTGATATTTAATGCGTTTGCTATTGCAAAGTCGAATGATCTTGATCGTCGGTTCAATGCTTTGCATTCTGCTTGGCTGGTTTTACGCAACTCAGTAATACAACTAATCGTTTAGAATCGCCATATAGATACTTCACGGAAAGAATATTCCTGCATAGGTTGCGACGGCTGCCGCAGCTTTGGAGAGCTTCGAATTTTGAAAGCTGCAGGCATTTTGAAATGAACAGCTTTCAGAACAACTGCTGTTTAACTGATACAATTAGAAAACGGCTCTTTGCAGATTGGTTTCGCTCTGTCTGTGCATTACAACGTAGTGCTGCTACACATATGTGCTGCAAGCGCATGGCACTGACATAATGCGTATTTTCAGCAGCACAATCGCGACATACGGCATATTTTCAACACGCTGGCTGAAAAGAATTGAATGTCTTTCTCGCCAAAGCTCGAACCGAGGTATCGTCTCACGCGGGTGAGGTGGTATGGCAGCAACGTAAGTACCAACTACGGTTGAGCATGATCCGGAAAGCAGTTTCAGCGTACGGGTTGTTTCAATAGGTGCGCAGAAAATTCTTACCAAACCCCCGAACCAGGAACTATCTTTTCTCGTTATAGTATGTGACAACGGAGCTGGTGAGTGCAATGAAGAAAACATTCTCAGATATTCATAGTCACGGCATAAAAGCAATATCACAACTCAGCAGCAAGGATGATGGTGATGTAGCCATAAGCGTAGGAGGTCAATCCTTCAGTGCGATTCTTTAAATGTGCGCGGGTGCGCAATCCACTTATATCGGCAAGAAACTAAACATGGCGTTTCTTCTCTTATTGCAGCTTCCACTTGCGTCTGGAAGATCATAGTGTCGATTGCCGCGTTGCGCTTAGTGCTGTTTTTAAGACAGGGCTGTGTACCCTGTACAGGTGGTGGGCTTGAAAATTACATGAGTGGAATCTGAAATTTCGTTGACTTCGCTATCTGGGGCAGAGCACTCCAATTGGTAACCATATTTTTTAAAACGTAGCATATCAATGTAACCTACGGCCATCATGTACACTCTTTTGATAGCTTGCGTTTACATCCGGCTGACTGAGCGAGAAATTAGTGTGCATATATGTCGATGAAGACAGTAATACATCAGTACTCGTCAAAATTAAAAAAAATAAGCTGCGTTAAAATTTAGACCATGTCCAGGCGTTGAAGGCAAGCGATTTAACACGAGTGATCTAAAATGTCTTACACTAGTTAATAAAACAACAAAACCAAGCTTTAATGTTTTTCAAACAATTTCTACTTTTCTCACAGACTGATGAACCTTTCTCGAACCGTTATATAAACCGCTGAAGTATCAAGTTTAAATTGATGTGTAACTTCTTGGGCTTTCAAAATGTAGCCTGACTGAAGTCTTTACACTGTCATTCGCATTTTTTTTATTCAGTGTCCGAGAAAAGTGCATTACGATATTTTTGAACTCAATTCTTCAAAATGAAGTTTGTTATGGCCCTCACCTGCCACAGCCTGTTTTTCTGGCAAGGAGTGTCTGAGCTAATGTCTCACGTGGTTGCAACGTGTGTGCGATAAAAAAATGTAAAAGCCTTGATTTTTCTCTGCAGATCGTGCCCAATATTATTTTTATTTCATCTGGCTTAATACAGCTATCAGCCATTACCATCACAGATTGGCACAGGGGAAGCTATTTGTCGATACTTCGACTATGGCATTGCAGCTGGCCAACCTTGTTTTAGAAATATGATTTCTTTTTGCCCCAAGGAGAGAATGCAGAAGCAAATTGCTGGGATGGAAATTAGTTCTTGAAGCGCTGAACTGAGTTCTCTGAGCATGTATTTGTCAAGCGTTTGTTTTGCGCATGCCAACCCGGCCACAGCCCCTCTACAGGTGTGCGGTATCTGTGCAGAAATGAAAGAAATAAATATGTGTATGTGACTTCTCTGTAATCCTTATCGTGGTTGTAATCGATGTGCAATAAAAAGGGGAGCAATTTTTTTTTCTGTAGCGCATGCCTCGCGTCATTTTTTCCCACCGCTTTGGCTTGTGAAATCTTTCACTGTCATTAAACTTAGACCTTCTTTCTCGCGTTTCTTCGCATCTGCACAATGCTTCCCAACTGCAGATGTCAGCAATCTCGCCTCCGCTATGGTGCGCATGGTCGTAGATGATTCTTTGGGACAGCCGCTATGATCAGCAGAGAATTTCGGAAAATGTAATTGAACCACCTGCTAGGATAGCAAGCTAAAGCGTGGTTAAATATCTCGTACATAATTGATTCCGGATATTACGCCGAAAGGGAGGCATCGTGGCTACTGGAAATAGGAGGGTCAGGAGAGCTGCTTCCGAGACCCGATCTTTAAAAATCTGCGCAGTGCTGTGAATGCCACGGCCAGGGTACTAGGGCGCAAGTCATAGCGCCTTAGAAGTGTCACTACGGTTCTTGACGCAAACATCCTTGGGACATCGAGGGTGAAGTGGCGCTGCTGTTTTTTCTCTCCGGAAATTTGGCAGACTCGGAGGTAGATTGGTTGATTTCAGACTACCTAATATATTTCTGCCCATTTTCAGAAAATCAGAGATTGTTCTTCGCCATAAATAAGGTTTTCTTGCCTCCTAACTCCAGTAGTGTCTGAGCTTTTTTAACGAAATAAAGGAGTGGTATTTTTTGCCGAAGGTTGCTTATTATATTATGTAATATGACATCTGAATTCGGCCTCTTGATTTGTCAGCGGTGCACAGCTTGCAGCAAGTGCAGTGGTTGACCAACCGCAAAAATTCCATTTCATTTCTGCGCTCATGAGAGCGGAGGGACTACTCGGAGAGCAATACTTCGCCTCTTAAATTATACTGTGCCGGCTCAACCAGCCAAAGGTGACAGCTAGGCGCACGCTCCTTTCGCGGCCTCGCCCAGCCTAGGCTGACCACCGATGCCATTACGCCAGACAAAGCCATCACTGAAAGAGAGACTCAGGGCAAAGTGGCCTGATATTGTTGTCTGTGGCGGGTTGTGGTTTACAACTTGTTTTCTAAGAAAATACTAATATTGGCACCCGTTGTTATCGAAAGCCAGGATCTTAAACGCTACTTGGACGTAAGATAAACTGACTCGCTTATTGCGTTGAGAGAATTCACGTGCATATGTCTTGGCATCGCATCAGAAACGCTAGAAGACCTTAATGTTCGCGACCTATGCAGAGTAACTGCAGATTCACATGCCTCTCTTAACACATGAGAGGCAACTGCCGCTATGATGTCGATAACTACAATATAGGCTGCACTGGCATCGAGGGGTCGTTTTATCATTATATCAATTTTTTTATTTGATGGGGCGAAGGAGTTGTCGAGAACACGATAGTAGCTTCATATATCGCTACAGCTGATTTCTTCTTGTTCAAAAATACTTTTAGCGAATTAAATATGTCAGAACTTCTGAGCCACCGAAGAAATCCTGGTGCTACCAGTGCGAATGCATTTTATAACAGACACCTTTACGAGACCTTACAAGAGACGGCGAGATACAGAAGAGCTACTCACAAAAGTAAATGCCAGCGCAGTGACTCAGCGCTTATGGTGCTCGGCTGCTGACCCGAAAGACACGAGTTCGATCCGGGCCACGGCGGTCAAATTTAGATGAAGGCAAAATTCTAGAAACCTCTATACTGTGCGATGTCAGTGCACGTTAAAGAACCTCAGGTGGTCAAAATTTCCGGAACCCTTCACTGCAGCGTCCTCATAGTCTGAGTCGCTTTGGGACGTTAACCCCCCCCCCCCCCCATAAACTAATAAACAAAAGTAGACGTGCTGAATTTAGGCGCAATGCTTGGTACAAAATGGTCATTTGCCTTTAAGTCAACGGCTGGTTTCAAGACTGCAGACGGCATACGCAAACAATGTCCTTGGCATCGTTCCCTGCTCAAGAAAAGAAGGCGCGTCGAACCGGAGCGTCTCTAAATTAGAGCTTCAGCAGACCTAGGTTGAGCGGTTGCATTCATGTAAGAAAAGCTCCATAAGGCGCATAAGGCGCTTGGTTTTCTGGGTGGCGTATTTTATGCATTTCAGTTCTACTTGTCCTATGGACACAGGGTACTTTAGAGATTGATAAAAATGTATAGCGCTCATTTTGAAAATGATTATCCTCAACTTGCTAATAAAAATTAAGTTCTCTAAAGGCAATGACTTGCTTCCTTTCTAATTAAGGACTCCGACTGTCAATGGAGCCTAGGAAAGCATGGGGTTATGTTTAAGACTTTTCGCAATTTATGGTGGTTTTATCAACGGGAGATCCGTAGGGTAAATAATTTTTATTTGAATGACAAATAATTTTAATGTAGTACAGAAAACAACCACACATCTCTGGGGGGCATTCGAACTCCCGACCTCAGCGTTTCGCACGTGGTGCTCTACCAACTCAGCTACTACTGTGCCAGTCCAATCTTCTATTTTCGGGAGTAGTTTATGTGTTCGGTTCATATGCGTCGACCTTTTAGTAAAAATAAATGTTTTTCGCTTCGGAAAGGGTTTGCTCCTGGTCAGGCATTTTCCTTTTAGAAATAGGGTCTTTCTCTTCGCCCGGGACTGACTTTTATGTTATTTTGGTTAATCCGAATCAATCCTCAAGCCAGCAACCCTCCAATTACCTCTGCCAGGAACACCACACACCAGACAGCTTCCTACCGCGCCCTCCTAGCCAGGAGGATGTGCACCACGACAATTGATACACCTCACAGCTCCACCCGCTCATTACAGCAGTGCTATGCGCCACCCACCTTTAACCCACCATCCTTTACCTTCCACAATACCTTTAGCCACTAGAAGCTCGCGCATTAGCGGAAGGAAAATTTTGGGGTGAACTTTTTTACCAAAGTTAAGCAAATGCAACAGCATTTTTCTTTCACTCGCCTATTGTTATTAATTATCCTTCCATTCTCTCTCACTCACCCGTTTCTTCTAATTCGTATTCAATTTTAATTCTGTTTCCATTCGAATTAGATCCTAATTCCGACTATGTTCGGAATTTTACTATATTTTTATGCATCCCTGATTGTAATTGCTGCGTTGTTAGTTTTTGCTGAGTTACTATTACTCATTTTCATTTCGCTGGGTCTTTTTTTGTCCCGCGCCTTCCTGCTCTCCCCAACAAGCGGGGCAGGGACAAAAAGGAGGTTGGCAACAGGCATGGGGAGAGAGGGAAACCCCCCAAGGCACCAGCTGCCACGTGCCGCGGTTGACAGGTGGCTGTTCACACAGACGCCAACAGCCCTCCTAATGCACTCGAAATAAAAGTGACGGTGAAATAGAATTCAGACACGCAATGTAAAAGCCAGCAGCCCACCAGAAGCACCAGTCGCGACCCACCTCCCCACTTCGGCCTCTTAGCTAGGATGCTACCCACCCACGTATCGCCGCACTCACATTTGAATTCAGAAATCAATCATATAGGCCTAACGGGTCAATACACAAACCAAGACATGATACGAAATGGTTTAGCGCGAGTTCAAGAGTAGTGAAGCGCCCAATTAACCGCCGAAAGAATAATAAGCAATGCATTGATCATCAAACGAGTAATACCACAAGCGCTCTACGCTTGCAGACTTCCCTGATGAAACGTCTAATGGTTATCGTTCCGTCAATGGTTTTCCCATTCAATGTCGTACTGTTTAGAAGTGTTGTTATTATTTTTACTAAGGTTGAGTGTTCTCGAATAAGTGGTGCTAGGACTAGTGTAACCCTTCCTCTGCATCTTACTGAGTTGAAGTGGTCCCTCCAGTGTTTACAGTTTCCTCATTATTTTTAAGAACAATGCAATGTATTGAATGAGTGGTCGGTGTATAATACTCTTCTCCAGGCAACGAGTTTTTACCAGCAACGAAAGTGCTGAACGCAAGTTGCGGCGCCAGCGCTACCGCATGCGGTCGCCTGCTTAATATTCTCTCGACCGTACATATCTTAAAAGAGCGGAATACATTTACGCGAATACAGTTACCTCTTACCAATCAAAGACCAGTCCTTGACAGGAAAACTGAAAGAAGCAATAACTTTATTCGACCTTAGGAAAGTAACTTCACTATTCTGACCAACAGTTCTTTCACTCATGGGTCACTTGCTTTCATATGCTTACGATCACTGATTCCACAGTAGCTGACTTGGAGTGCGGTAAATGTAAAGTCGATTTGAACTTTGAACTCTATGCAGCCCATAGAGTTCAGCGAAAGCGTCCTCAAGAAATTGAATTCGAAGGACAGGGTTTGCTCCCGTCAGAGTTGGCTGTTCACTTTACAAGAATTATCTCGCCAGGCCTCAGCCCAAGTAACGTTGAATGATTGTTACAAAGCGTGCGCAACGTTATATAACAAATGTGTTACGTTGCTATAAGGTTAAAACAGAAACGTTGACTAAATATCCATAAGAAACGTTTTACCAGTTTGGTAGGCACCTAATAAGGTAACGTTTGATAAGAAATGTTACGGCAACATTTTTTCTTGGAGAAATGAAGCCAACAGTTAGAAAACATTCACACACAGTTAGACAACGGTTAGACAACCTTTGCAATTGAAATTGAACACCAGCTGAAATACATTGCAAACGTAAAGAAAGTGCACAGTTGAAATCCATACTTCCAGCTGCTGTTTGGTAAAGAAACGAGCCACTGAGAAAACCAAAAGCAAGGGAAAAGAAATCTCTGAACGCAGCGCAATGCAGCAGTCGCATCTTTGCTACACAACCATCCATCAAAAACGCGAACTCCTTCATGGGTAAGCAAAGCAAAGGCCCAATAACATAATTGCTCACTGCATTGCTTCAATTCAGCAGGTGCCTATTACCACCCAGTCGACGCCTGCTCTTCCTGCGCATAAATGAAACGCTGTCCAAGAAGCAGCAAGCGGCCATAATTGCTGCAATGACAAGGATGATGTGCACCGTCATTGCCAGATTACGCAGTGTTCCCTCAGGATCCTGAGTAGGAAATAATAGCAGTTTTTCTCGGAAAGTACTCTGAAGGCATGAATTGAGTGATGTATGCGCTCAAGACTCTTTCATATATTTACGTTTAGTTATGATGTATTCGCTCCTTAATTGTAACGTAGTGGATTCCTTAAGGGTAACGGAGTGGCTTCCAAGAGAAGACAAGCATAGCAGGGGGCGGCAGAAAGTTAGGTGGGCGGATGAGATTAAGTTTGCGGGCATAAGGTGGTCGCAGCTGGCAAAGGACAGGGTTAATTGGAGGGTCACGGGAGAGGTTTTCGCTCTGCTGTCGGCGTAGTCAGGCTGATGATGATGATTACACACCGAAACATTACCCGTTCTGGGATGGTTACAGGAAAAGGGCATATTTCTGTCAACGATAAATTCTGGACTTTGCGATACTCCCGAGACAACTGAGCGCAGTTTAATCAATGGCAAATATTCTTCTTTCACTCCCACCTTCCTTCCTTCCGTTAAGGCGTGGTTAGTGTGTCCACAGAGATGTGAGACAATTGCCGATCCGTTTCCTTTCTTCAAAAAACCATTTTTCATGAATCAATACTCTTCTGGGATGGTCAGATGCTTAGGTAAATTCAGCAAGGTGGAGTTGACTTCTGATAAGACAGTAATTACTCATTGGCATCCACTCAGTGCAGCCATACCACTACAAAAGTATGTTTAAGCTTCCTTAGAAATTTCATAATTAAAGAAAAATCTGTCCTGCTTTTGGGGTTCGAAACCAGGACCGCCACATCACTAAAGCAGTCACTCCACCAACTGAGTTACCTGGGACGGCTATCGTATGGAAGGGCGAGAAGGAATTCATCAATAAGTCGATTTACCAGTAAGCTGCTGTGAGAACAGCGTTGGTAAATTGTTTAGGAGCATCCCACAAGGTGGAGCAAATTTCTAATTAGGGAGTGGTTACTAATTCGCATTCATCCAACCGCAGCCATACGGTTACGAAGGAAAGGATATCACGTAACGCAAATTAGAAACAAAAACTTCACACCGTTTTTTTGCATAATATAAGACACCGCACTGCCATTTGCTGCGGAACCCTTGGGCGTTTTTTTTTATTTGGAATACACTGCCACTCGAAAACTATCATGATGGACAGACATCGTGAATCTATTCTTTTTTGAAAAACACCACTTCAGTACAATGATTTTTCACATCAAAGAAGCTTATACGCAGACCTAATACGAACCGGAGTGGACATCACTCTTAGTACTGTGCTCGTCATTACCTTCTCTGTAATGTTTTGTTGCCTGCGCGTATTCTATTATGCTGTATCATTTATATGCTCTGAATTTCCTCTCTTCTCGCGCTTGGTTCTTCTGTGTGCAGTGTTATTCATATTGTTGATTTACCACTTTTCCCCTAACGTTTGTACAAAGTTCATTTACACAAAACATTCAATAACTGATTTGATCACCATGTTGAAATAAAAAGTCGCGGTGGAGTGGTAGATCTGAACGCAGTTGCACGTCTGACTGATAGCAGTTCGAATCACGTTTTGTTTTTTGAAGACTGCTCGTGATCCTTAAGTATTGAAAGACAGAAACGCTTTCTTAACTGTCTTGAAGGTCAACAAATTGTCTTCTTTATTTCTATAACTGAAGGAAGAGTGTCTCGAAATGCATTATGAACATGGATACACATTTTACAATTTATGATCTTTCTCAGTGAGCTTTTGATCAGAGCAGTGCAAAGCTATTGCGTCAATCATTGTTGTGAGGGACTGTTTAGGTATGAAAGAACAGCTTATGTGTTAGTCAAATATCAGTTGAGCCCACTACTTTTGAACAACCATACCGATAAATGAAGTTTTTATATACCCCAAAGCGGCGCAATCGAATCGGTTGAAAATGACTTCCGTCTGACAGGAGGCACTACGGGCGCATTTGTGACACCAGACCACGCATTACCATCACCCCCTGGAGAATATTAGCAGTGCTGTCTAAACGGAGCCTATTCGAAAGAGATCAGGACGCTGTGCAGTCTGATCCCTGCAAACTACACACCACACCAGATTGTGGAGGTGCCTTTATGGATGTTTCCATCTTCCACCCTGCGTGACACTACCCCAGGAATACCAAAAACGTCGTTCGTAGCGACAATCGGACTGCAGCAATTGGCATTCACATATATCTCCTCGACGTATGGTGACAAAGAAAATGTTTTTGTCAACGCATCACTGACGGACATTTCTTCAGCAGCAGCGCAAATTGTGTCTGGCAGCGCCTTCAGCCATCGCTTCAGGCTCATCCATACAACATCATCCACTGCAAACGAACTGGCAGGCATACGAGATGCCATCCACTACATTGGCCAGCTGACCGCGAACCACTGGACAATAAATAATCTGCGACTTCAGAACGACGCAGAAGATCATAAAAAAATATATGAAACCCTGCGTATTGGAGCGGCTAATCGGACAAATTGTACTCTTGCTAGCTGAGACGTTCCAGCCATTGTGGTATATCGGGAAATGAGAGCACTAATGTGGAAGCTAAGCTGGCTCATACTGATCGGCCTTCGTTCTCAAAAAGTGAAGCAGCAACCTTTCTGGCTCATTGAATGCAGGCTGCCATTCAACTGCACTGGAACGATGTGAACCGCCATCAGGACCGCATCTTTCGACCTGATAATGGTTCGCGACTCCTCCTGCCGTGAAATGCTATGTGACGTCAAGGAACTCTGTTTCATAGTTTGCGGCTTGGTGCAGCGTACACTAAAAGCTACATATAGAAGATTTCAATTGACGCTAGCCTGCGATACTTGAACTGCAGCCATCCAGAGACAATACATCAAATTGTTTACGAGTGCCCTCACTACACTCATGCGAGAATGTCCTTGGAAAATACTGTCGGAAAGTTCGACGGACGCCCTCTTTCTGAAGAAGCTATCCTACGCGCCATGGCGAACCTATCTGACAGCTGGTGTGCAATAAAGGCTGTTCTAAGGTTAATCTGTGAATTAGGCCTAGATTCCCGTCCGCAACACATGCGTGCGCTTTGCTGTCGGCGTCTAAACGATCTACAGCGCGGACCACGCATGTGCAAACGCGTTTGTGCCGGGACATGTGTTTGTGTACTTTTAACATTTTCAACAACAGTGCGCGCTGTGAGTGCGCACCCGTTTGCGCCGGGTTTTGAGAGTGTCCATTGCCCTCCTCTGCAACCGCGACCGGCGCGATAAACGACTGCCTTCTACTTCTGTCCGTAACCTCAAGGTAGAGAAAAAACTAGAAGTGGTTCAATTTGGCAGAACCTAGTAAGACGAGCGAAAGCTCTGTTAAGCATAGTTGACATGGCTAGACTTTCAATAAATTTTACTGCATATCAAGTTTGGTTGGACCGCGAAGATACATCGTCGAAGCACTACTTCTGGCACGTTGATCATCCATGGCTTTGTGTGAAGGTAAGCACGCGCCACACGATTTTATACAGCGAACGGTGCGTCACGCGATTTCCGACAGTTGCGCGTGTGACATCGGCTCCGCAAATTTCTCAAATTTCATAGCGACATGACCTTCAGGTTTGTATGGGAGTAGTAGAGCTTACGATCTAGAAGCGAATACGGCCCTGCTGAACTGCCTTCAGGAGAGGAACCTGGAGTGGTAACTCCTGGAAGTGGTTTCGCATCTGCATGCCAGCCACATCATGAATATATCCGCTGCAGCCTTGAGCATTCTACATACACTTTCTTCTCTCTTGCTTGTACAGGATTTACTAATAGCACGCCGCATTTTAGTGATAGCGTGAAGGCTCCTTTTCTTCATTTCTCTCTCGTTCACTCGTGTATTTTATTGACTGTATGAAATTCTTATCTTGGTCTTTGGTTAAAACTCAGAAATTTAGAAACTAGAGTAGGCCTTATAATTTTTACATATTACGAAAAGAATCAGCCCTTTCTTGGCGCTAGTTATGGTTTGTATTATATATTTTCACTCTACATTGCTTTGGTACACGGAGCGAAGTTCAAGCTCTGCGGGAAGCGACAGCGCAATGCTCTTCAAATGGCACTTCACCAGGACACGTGTACAACCACAACATGTGTTCGTGGCCAAGGTACTCAGTCTGCTTGAGCGTTTACAAAAGGCAAATAAAAAATAACGTCAATATCTGACAATGCAACAATTCGCGCCTTCCGCTACCAAGCTCTGAATTCTCCTGCAATGCTATTTGGCAGCCAAATCTATAGCCTAAAGTGCATCTGTCGGCGTTTCGAGTAGCGATGTTATTGCTGACCTACAGTCATAAGTGCCTTGCACTTTACTCGGCTCCAGCAGAAAAATCCATCACACTCACATTCGCGGTCCCAAACGCCTACTCGTACGGCAATGCAACCCTCAACCTCGCCCACTTCGCCTGCCCAGTACTCTGGGTGAACCGTTTGACTCAAATGTCGGCCTCCAAGAAATGGTGCTGAGTGGCAGGTTTCGAGGCGTCTGTTCAATAATGTAACATCAATACTGAAGCCTGTATACACTGATGTGTTTTGTTATGTCGTTTTTGCAATCAGGGCGTTTTTTACGTACACAAAGATAAACACACGCCGGCGCACACACATCCATCGTTCTACGGGGCTACGTATTCGGCGGCTGCGCCTTCTCGGTAAACAGTCGTACTGCGTTGGTCACGAAGACATCATGCCTCTTTTCAGATGAGATATACAAGATCTGTTCATAAGTCCTGTTCAAAGGGCACGAACTGCAGCGAAGAAAATCACATTAAGGAACCGTCGAGATTCTTTAGGACGCAATTCGACACCCCGTCGGGGCCCGTGGAACAGTTAACGGCATTCATCAATGAGTGCTGACAGCTCGACAGCCTGCCGCAACAGTGGAAAACTGCGAAAATGATACTAATCCCGAAACCCGGAAAACCGCCGAGCCTCGCAAACCTTCGCCCCATATCCCTATCGTCGTGCGTCGACAAGACCATGGAGCACGCACTGCTTAACCGCTGGCAAGCCCACTATCCATAATAGGATTCCTCCCCCAATTACCCACGCAAGACGCAATGTTACAACTGAAGCACCAGGTGCTTGACGGCAAGACGAGAGGCACCAGAGCAATTCTCGGCCTCGACCTTGAAAGCGCGTTCGATATAATTGCACACTCGGCGATCTTACACCAGATATCGCGGCAAAACCTAGATGTCCGCTCGTACAACTACGTTAAAGATTTTTTTTTACAGAGAGGCGAGCTTTTTTAGTGGCAAGGGAGATCCAGCTAGAAGAGCAAACGCTGGGAAGCACCGGCACCCCGCAGGGCTCCGTCATCTCTCCCATGCTCTTCAACCTCGTCATGATCGGGCTAGCGGAAAGCTACAAGAACTCGAAGACGTCCGGCACACCATATACGCTGACGACATAACACTGGGTGCACGAAGGCAGCGACGGTCACATTGAAACAGCACTGCAACTAGCAATCGAGACAATAGAGGAATACCTTGTGTGTACTGGATTACGATGTTCGCCTACAAAGTCGGAACTCCTACTCTACCGACCTACGCAGAGAGGCAGATCACCCGGGTGTGGTTGGAATGCGGCAATGACCAGACGAGAATACGAAGAGATCAGACTACGCACGAGCAACGGAGCAACCATCCCGATAGTGGACAGAATTAGGGTCCTTGGCATGATAATCTAAGCCAATGGCGTCAACGGCGAAATGATCACTAAATTACAGCACAAGACGGCTAACGCCTTTCGAATCCTCAAGAGGGTCACCAGCAGGAGAAACGGAATGACGGAGGCGAGTCTCCCACGACTCGTACACTCTTTCGTCATGAGTCATATTGCGTACGTCGCGGCATTCCACTACTGGTACAAGAGAGAAGAATCCAAGATCAACGTCCTCATCCGCAGGGTGTACAACATAGCACTGGGTCTATCCGAGTCCACCAGCACGCAACGCTTGCTTCAGCTCGGGATTCACAACACGCTTACCGAAATCACCGAGGCGCAGCGCAGTTCACAACTAGAAAGATTAGCGGGCACGAGAGCAGGACGCCAGATCATGGAAAGTGTCGGCATCCGTTACTATGCACAACAAGGCCAGAAAGTCGCTGGTCCGGACGCGATCAGACAAACCCTAAGAGTCGACCCGATTCCACGGAACGTCCGCCCAGAACACAACCCGGTAAGAAGAGTGACCAGGGCCAGAGCTCTCCTACACAGCCACGGAGACGAAACGGGTACAAGGTACGTTGACGCCGCGGAATTCGCCGAACGCTCGCGATTCGCGGTTGCGGTCGTCGATACGACTGGCGAAACGCGCATAATGGCAAGTGCAGCGTGCGAGCGCGCAGATGAAGATGAGGAAGCGGCGGTGGCCCTCGCCCTCACGGATCCGACGTGCACCAAAGTTCTCTGCGACTCGCGACAAAAGGTCAAAAACTTCGCCAAAGGATGGATCTCACAGACAGCGGCCCGAATCCTGAGCAATCGAAAAGTCCAGTGGGAGGAAGCTTTTCAAACAAGAATCCAGTGGTTCCCAGCGCACATGGGAGCAGTAGCGAACACATATCGCAACCGAAACGAGACGGCACACGCCAAGGCACGCAAGCTCGCGAACCGCGCCGGCGACCGTCGTCCCTGGGACAGCACCAAAGACTGTTTGACCACATACAACGAAATTACAAAGGCCCTCTGCCTGGTCCGCCGAACCTTCCCTCCGCCCAACGACAAGCTGGACAGGGTGCACGCGGTGGCCCTCAGGCAACTGCAGACGCTCACGTACCCCAACCCGGCACAATACCACAGACTCTACCTCGGAGCATACCCGACGAATATATTCAGGGTCTGCCACGCTGCTATAGCAACTTTACCCCACATGCTCTGGGACTGTAGCAAAAACCCTGATGGTGCTAACCTCCGGAACCCCCCCGCTGCGGTGGGCCGCTGCCTTGCGCAGCCCCAGTCTCGGTGACCAAATCTGGGCCGTCCAGCAGGCCCGCGAGGCGACGGCGAGGCAACACCTCGACGCCCCCACGTGGGAGACCTAAGGCCCCGTCGGCGAAAGCTCTGCAGGACTTTGAATACAGTTGTTACCAACCAACCAATAAAGGAACCGTCGAACGTTGGTAAGTATACCAGGGTAATATTTCGATTTAATGTTTTGCATTATTCTCCGATCAAACGAAGACTCCATGAAAATGTTGTTCCGCAACGAATTATTTGCCTTGCAGTGGTAAGTAGTATAAGCAAGGCAAGAGCGTGCAAAGTCCAGATTTTGAAAATCCCCGTGTGATGCTCGCATTTTCCTTAACAGTTGGTTTCCTTGTTTTTACACAACATTTCTTTCAATAGGTTAATATCAATATCTGTCTATCACGTGCTGGGATGATACGCACGGTAACAGGCAAAATCAGCCTGCCGCAGACCTCTCATGATTTATAATGCTAAGACCTAGTGTGCACACTGCGTCGTAACTTTTATTCGAGCTTTATGTGCATATAAATTTCAGTTCGGATCGCAGTGGAAATTTTTATTCCGGTTAATTCCCTTGCTTTGTGTTAGACAATTTCAAGCACGGAGGCAAGTATTACATTTCAAAAACTAACCAGATGCTTAGAGCAATGGTCATTGAAAAGGCGGTTTAGGTATGTTTCTTTTACTGTTATGAGTGCGAAACGGTGTTTTGAGGCTATGAGTGCGACAGAGTTTAAATGCACATCGCAGAAAAAAACCTGGCGGCATCAACCTTCGTTCTGTCTCAGAATTCGTTGATTAATCGGCAGTGGCTGTGACGTTATGAGACTCCATGTCATAACGGAGTTGGCTGGTGCGCAGGTCACCTGACATGGCCGGGCGCTGTGCATTGTTCGGCGGCAGTTAGCAGCTGCGTTTGGCTGTACGCACACATTTCTAGACAGCTCCTCTCATCAGGATGGAGTGGAGCCATACTCAAAGCCGCGTGTGTCTACCGCAGTGAAAAATCCCGACAACTGGAGAGGGCTAACACGGAACTGTGTCATTGAATATGGCGTGTGGGCTCCTGCACAGACTCGGTGCATGTGGGGAGCAGCAGTGAAGGATTAGGGGGAAGCCGGCCGAGCAGACTTCTAACTTTATTGCTATCGCGTTCTCAACGCGTAGTGTGCTTAATTTTCGTCTATATTTTCATGTTATGTTGTCATGCATTTCTAGCGGGTGAAATAGGGGACTGATATCAGCCAGCTTGGCAGTAGCCTGCGCGCACACACACACACACGCTTTGTCCTGATCGACTTCCAAAGAGGGAGCAAGGCGATGCCACCAGCAGAGTTCGAGCAATGCATCTGGAATTGCCCCCCTTGTTAGGAAGAGAATTGTCCAAATTCTAAGCTAAAGCAAGGTAAAGTAAAGCCTGACTGAAGAACACAAATAAAGCACACAACAAAGACAGCGAAGAACCGAACGCATAAACACTGCACTTAGCTTGTATGAAGCGGTATCAGTCTGATAACATGCGCAGTATCAGACTGAGGAGCACGTCGCTTAGAGCGGACCGCCGCTTCTGGAAGCTCTTGGTAATCCGCACCACTAACGTGGCGGAGCACCCTGTATGGGCTAAAAAAGCGACGCAAAAGTTTTTCAGAGCAACGTCCTCTCGCGGATGGCGTTCGAAACTCAAACCTGGTCACCTTGATGATATTTGACGTCTCTGTGATGGAGTTTGTATCGCTGTGAGTCTCGGCTCTGTTGCTGACGAATGCGAAGCCTTTACAGCCGCGGCTTTGCCAGACGTTCCTTATTACAAGTGCTAGAGGTCCCTACCGTCCCCTCGCCCCTGAAGCTTCGCACCTGCGCATTGCCTACCGACTTTGCAATGCCTGAGACTGTAAACAAAACGGCATCACCGCTTCCGTCGGCTGTCTTTTGTTCTGGCGCCGCGCGGCAGCGTGAACTGGACATCTTCAGCGGCACAGATGACACGGATGTGTAGAATTCGTTCGCCTCCTATGAGTGCGTAAGTGCATACAATAAGTGGGACGACAGCGTCAAGCTGACCAACGTTATCTTTTATTTGAGCGACGGAGCCAGTTTCTGATTTCGAAACCACGATGCTGACATCTCCAGTTGGGCCGCTCTCAAAACCAGCCGGAAAGAAGTATTTGGCCGTCCTGCCGTGCTTAAGCTTCGCGCCGAGCAACGCTTGCAAAGTCGGGCCCAGCAAACCGGTGAAAACTTCTCCAGTTATATAGAAGATGTCATCGACCTCTGCAAGCATATCAAACCTTCTATTAGCGAGGCCGTCAAGATCATACATATTATGAAAGGCACTGAGGATGATGCGTTCCAGATGCTCGTCGCCAAGGAACCCCAGACTGTTTCCGGTGTCACCGGCTACTGCCAAAGCTTTGATGAGCTGCGCAAACAGCACATTTCTACCCGTCGTGCAGGCTTTCAGGAGGCCACACTTTCCAGCTTGACACTCCCAGGGGACGGTGTTCTGGACCAACAGTCGCTCCTCCAGCGCATCCAGCAGTTTGTACGTGAGGATGTCGCACGCCAGCTGTGCTTGTCTGCCTGCCCGCCTCCGCCTGCGCCGTCGCTCACTCCCAACTTACAGTGTGTGTTCGAAAAGCAGGTCGCTGAAGTCCTGCCACCTCCTCCTTAGCCACCCCTGATCGCGGCTCCTCTGATGTATGTCGATGCCGTGACGCGGTCACAGCCCTCCCCTGCTGCCCCTGTCTACAGACCACCTAGCCGACTGTTAGAACCCTAGCGACCTGCGACCAAACCTTATCGTCCGGTTGCCCGCCCCCCATCAAAGCCGCAGCCACTTAACCCCTGGCGCACACAAGACAACCGCCCCATTTGCTACGCCTGTGGCGTCGCTGGCCACATGGCTCGTTTGTGTCGCAGTCGTGACCACGGTCCTTACAATTACAGGTGTGAGACTACGTGCGACCTTCCGCCGTCGTCCTCCCCTGCGTCACAACTCAATGTAAATAACTGCCGTTTCGGAGCTCGGCAGCTCGCCATTCTCGGACATGTCGTGTTGAAGTATGGCGTTATCCCGGACACGGCTGTGTTGCTAGCTGTTGCAGAATTTCCGAAGCCCACTTCTGTAAAAGACCTCCGCAGCTTCGTCGGCCTCTGGTCCCACTTCCGACGTTTTGTCCAATATTTTGCCACTATCACGACCCCCTGACCAAGCTTCTTTCCGACCACGACCTTTCAGCCTGGTTGCCAGCCTGTGATGAAGCGTTCACGACACTCCGTCGCCTCGTGACCACTCCACCAATTCTGCGCCATTTCAACCCTCGTTCTCCGACGGAACTCAACAACAATGCCAGCGGCGACGGCCTCGATGCAGTACTCGCTCAGCGCAAGCAAAGCGTTGACGAATACGTTGTCGCCTACGCCAGCCGGGCACTCACAAAAATTGAGGCACACTATTCTGTCACCGAGAAGGAGTTTTTAGCCATTCTTTGGGTGGAAGTCAAAGTTTGCCCCTACTGGTACGGGCGCCCTTTTGACGTTGTCGCCAATCACCACACCCTCTGCTTGTTGTCCTCTTTGAAATATTCCTGTTGTCGACATGCGCGCTGGGCTCTGCGACTCCAAGAGTACGACAGTCCCGTTGTCTATCGTTCCGGCTGTAAACGTGCCGATTCTGATGCCCTCTCACGTTCCCCTGTGCCATCTGAGGCAATGCCGTGTATATCCGCCCTGCCTTGTTTCACGTTTGAGTCTGTTAATATGGCTTCCGAGCAATGCAAGACGTATGGATCACTTGCCTCTTAGCTCTCTTATCTGGCCAATCGTCTCGACCTCCTTCCCGTGCTCTCCGTCGTCAGTCCCGGCATTTCGCCATCAGAGACGAGCTTCCTTACCGCCGCAACTACCTTCCGGATGGTCGCAAGTGGCTTTTTGTCATTCCGACCCATCTGCGTTTTTTTAATTGCTCTTCCTACCGCAATGATCCCCTGCTTGCCCATGCCGGCCTCTTGAAGACCTTCACCCGTCTACGACATAGGTACTACTGGCGTAGAATGTCCCGTTATGATCGCCAGTTCGTTCAGTCCTGCACCGCATGCCAGTGCCGAGAAAATCCACCTCGCTGACCCGCCGCTCCTATGCAGCCGCTGCCTTGCCCAGCGCAGCTCTTAGAGCGTGATTTCATTGACCTCTACGGCCCTCTTCCCAGCACACCAACCGGCAACCGCTGGACCATCGTTGCCATCGACCACCTTACACGCTACGCTAAACCGTCGCCTTTACCATCTGCTACAGCCCACGACATTGCATCCTTCATCCTCCATCGCATCATTCTTCGCCACGGTGCTCCCAAAGAGTTGCCCAGTGAAAAAGGTCCGTCCTTCCTCTCTGAAGCTGTAGAAGCCCTCCTCCAGGAATGCAGCATCGTTCATCGCACCAGCTACGCATACCATCCCCAGACAAATGGCATGGTTGAGCGTTTTAACCGCACCCTCGCCGACAAGCTGGCCATGTATGTTGTTTCCGACCATGTAACTGGGACCGCATTCTCCATTTCGTAACATACGCTTATAACTTCGCTGCCCAAGCCACCACCGGATTCTCTCCGTACTTTCTCCTGTACAGCCTTGAGCCTTCTTGTACCATGGACACCATTCTACCTTACCGCCCTGATGATTCCGAATTTACAGCTCTTTCTCAAGCCGCAACTTATGCCGAAGAATGCCTACTGCTTGCCCGGTCCTTCACTTCTCACGCCCAGTAGAAGCCGAAAAGCACCCGTGATCCCCCTGCACTTCCTCCCGCTTACCTTCCTGAATCTTTGGTCTGCCTCTGCGTACCCTCCTCAGGCCCCGGCCTTTCTTCCAAACTTATTGTCAAGTACCAGGGACTCTACCGTATTCTTAAGCAGACATCTCCCGCAAATTCTGGCCTGCTTCTCTTAATCTTTTAGCATGTTCGTTGAAGCTCTTATTAGTCAAATGGGCACAAGATTTGCACCAAGCAGAAAACAACGATGAGACAACAATTCCGGTTTTTCCTGTATTAGAATGAAGTGAATTGTAGTTCAACAACGGCTTGCCGGCTCTTGGCAAGTATTCCCAACAAATATGTCCCGTCTGAAGTTTCAGGCTCAAATCTAAAAACTGCTGCTTGTTATCGGCCGTGACCTCTGTGGTGAATTGCAGATCTTGAGGATTTTCTTTAAACACTTTCAGAACATCAGTCATATGTCTATAAAAGCTAGTTTTATCAACCAAAATCAGGAAGTCGTCAAAGTAACGGAAAATCCGCGACGCTATCCCGGCCAAATTTGCTTGAATACCCCGATCTACGAAGGATAAAAAGATGTCATTTAACACTGGTGCACCCTGGAACCAATGCAAACACCCGCTTTTTGCGTGAAAAGTTTACCTTCCCATTCAATGAATGTAGCCTTTACATAAAATGACAGTAATTCAAGGAAGCTAGCTACTGATATTCCACAAGCCCTTACAAATTCTTCATCGTTGTCTGCTGTGATACATTTTCCCACCGCACTCACCGTTTCATTGGGAGAGAGAGAGTAAAACAAATCAACAACGTCGATACTATATACATTACAGGACCCTGGATTATCATGCTGAAGAAATTTTACGATGCTCTCAGAGTACTGAAACCTAAAGGTGTCATAAATAGCCAGGGAAGCCAAATGCTTTTGTAGGTACCCGGAGACTTCATATTTCCAAGCACCCTTCTCCGTCACAATCACACGAAATGACAAGTCTACTTTGTGTGTCTTGACAGAGAAAAAGACTTTTAAACAATGGCCTTTCGCTCTTTTCACTCCTGCTCTGAGTCGGTCGAGGTTAATTTCTTCAATTAAACGCAGGGCCACGGTTTTTACTTGCTCCAGTTTATCCCGGAGAGGAACAAAGTTGTTCTGGACTGCTAGCATCGCCTTAGCCGAGAACGTTGCTTCAGGCAGGACCACGAAACAGCCCTCCTTATCTGCTGTCAGTAGTCTCAACTGGTTCGATACAAGAAACTTAACCGACGAGCCATACCCCTGCCTATATTTGTAATCACTTGGTGTCCTGTCCAAAATAGCAGCACAATCATCAATACAATAAATGTGGCCATTAAATGCGTACTAAGGTGTATCGGCGAGTATTAATGTAAAATATGAAATCATAAAGTGCGCAGTCCGACACATCGGCCCACAAAGTTGACTCGAGAAGAATGCTTGAGGGCAGCACGCAAAGTGAAATTAAAGCTTCAGATATTCAGTGTCATTTAAATATGCAAACAAATATGCCTTTACATGTCTCCGCGGCCTAAAACAGGCTAAGAGACCTCGAACACATTCCATAGTTAGAAGCACCAGGGAGAGCTTCTCCATGCAATGTTCATCGTACGTATGCTCGTCAGCATACGCTGGGCACTCAAGCAGGATACCTTCCACAGTTTCGGTCGTGTCGCAGCTGTCATGAAGCGTGCTGTTCATTTGACCGAGAAAGGCTACGAAGAAAGTACGTGGCCATTTTCTTAACTTCACCGTACACGGCATACTTATGAGGAATAACAATTCAGTGCTTCGAGCTTACCCCTACCATCTTGCAGATTCACAGTGAGTTTCAATGAACATTACTGATTTCTTGTAAAACCCATCATCATTCAGCAAAAAATGTTTGGCATACGAGTCACCTTATTACGTTTTACCCAAATAAATAATTTGATAACTTTTTGTGACATTTTCATACCCGCATACACTGAAATGGATCAGTTGAATTTCATTCGTAACTTGGGGACCAATTTGTTATGTACGCTTAATAATAATAGTGATTATATTAATTCTCATTAGACTCAATTGCACAAGATCACCTCTGGTTTTCCTCCCTGCGTCGCTAAACGCATTTATTCTCTTAGAGTATTTAAGTAAAGACAAAATAATAAAACTTCTACGCTGTTTCCAGGCTCTTTGACAACCGGTAACGGACTCTACTGGAGCCGATTTGCATGTGCAGCTTTCTGTTAGGACTAAATAATGGTCACTTACACGACCTGAGAGTTTAATCACACATAGGATTTGTAAGTACTTGCCGCATAGCCTCTGAATGCGGTTCGCAGCGGATTTGGTAAGCAATGCCACTAGCTGAAAATTTCCAGGTCCCATGAAAACGATTGAAGGAGGCAGCCGGAATACCGAGGTAGCCGGATGTGTGCATGATTTCCTAACCCGACGTCACAAAACTAATTAACGTAATGTTGCAGAGATATGTATTATGAGGCCTACGTGTAAGATCAGGTAGGTGTAGGATCATGTACATGGACAGAACAATAACTGAGTACAGATTTTTTTTTCAACGGGAAGTCCTTCGCGCCCAATTAAACAGTTATGTCTACTGAAGGTTCGAGTCGGGAGAATGCCACCGCGCTACCGCTAAAACCTGACAGCCATAATGTACCATTGCCGCTCTCCTGAGGAACGTTTTAGAGCGGTGTTATATAAAACGCAAACATATGAGGATCTTGAAATATAGAGCAGTTGCCTTGCTTCTTTTTGACAGAAACATCAAAAAAGCTGGCGGCTGAAAGAGGTCAGCCACTTTTCTGCACGTGACTTTAGCATCCTAGGAGCTTCCACCAGCAGAGATCAGCGGAGGCTGACGGAACAGATACGTGCCTCTAGGATGTGGCTGACACCTGCCTTTGGACAAATTTCATTTATGTACCCTGTGTCGTTACTTGGGCATGGTGAATCGCCACTGCGGTCTGCGGCGATATAGATCGCCATTTTCATGTTAGCTGTAGCTTAGAAGCAAGGTCTGAGTTTGAAAATAATGTCTGCGCAACACAAGCTATTCATTGCAAAAGCTTGTAAGTTTCTTTGTAATCCCCAATTATAAATATGCGGCCAGCTCACACCAGTAACCTTTACAAGCCTCCCACGCATTGCAACGCAGTATCAACAAGGTCAAGCTCTGGGCAGCGGAAGCAGCACGAACACTGCGGGGCCAAAGGTGGGCATCCCAGTTCAAAGGCTGCAGACAAGGGTCCAGCTTCTGGAATCCTAGTAGAATCGCTAGTACAATGTCTGCATCCGCAACTCCGGGGACCAGCTCGGCTAAGTCAAAGGCAGTCTCGTCAAAACCGAAATCCGGCATTCGTAGTCAGAAATCTGGAGTGCCGAGTCCTACGGCCGAAATCGCGAGTCCTAAGACCGGAGCCGTAAGTCCAAGAGCCGGCACCACAAGATCTAAAACAAACTTGCCGAAGACGAAAGTCGGTGTTCCTAGTCCCAAACACGATGACTCGAGTCCCAGGACCCGCATCGCGAACCCTGAGACGGGAACCGTGAGTCCAAGAGACGGCACTGCGAAGTCTAAAACAAACTCGCCGAAGAAAAAATCCGGCGTCCTCAGTTCGAAACCTGACGACTCCAGTGCTGGGTTCGGAATCGCGAGTCCAAAGACTGGAGTGGCAACTCCAAAGACCGGCGCCGTGAGTCCGCGAAGTGGTGCCGCTAGTCCACGCGCTGGGATTCCTAGAAAAGGCGCAGGAGCCTCAAGCACGAAGGCCGCCATCGCCAGCCCCAAAACTGGCGCCATGAGTCCAAAGGCAGGCGCCCGGAGTCCCATGTCTGGTACAGCGGGCACAAAAAGCCCTGATCGCGCTGCTGCTAGCCCCATCAATGCTTAACCCAGCCGCTCACTCTCTCCCAAGATCAAGAAGGGCGCCAGTAAGGTGAAAATCGGGTCTCCATCCCGGTCTCCGGCCGCTGCCGGCGCCAAAGCCAAAGACGGGCAGAATGGCGAAGAGCCGCCCAAGGTCACCAAGAGCCGTCCCCTTGATGCCGTCGGCCGGCGCAAGTCGGTCACTGCTGCGGCCATGTTCAAGATCGTCCGCAAGTCTCTCAGGCCTCAATGTGAGTCTCACTCACAATTTGTCCCTGCTGCGTGGCTTTAGGAACGCTCATAGTGCTGGTGCCCTTACTGAGGACCTCTCGTTAGCGATGAAAAGAACCTCATTGGGCTCCCTCCGCAGCTAATAAAACTATACGTGCAACTGCCAGCGAACTTTTCTTAACGTTAGCTTGCCTGTACAGAGGCAGCAGTCCAACACGCAAAGGTCGCAGTCTTTGCGCAAACAGCGCAGCCCATTCCTTAAGGGCAAGTTTTCCAGGGCGGCAGTGTTTGGATTCAAGTCTAAAGGGATTCATCTTTCTCCTTAGACGAAGGAGTGTATCCTCTCTATCCATCTATACATCAGATATTTAGTGAAAGAGCAAGGCTGGTACTCTGGAACTGATACCTCGCATACAACGCCCGAAACATCGGCAATACGCGAGCTAGCTTCCACAAATCTTGTCTATCCTTTCTTTAAAATTCACTACCATTTCACAGTGTTATTCTTTTCATTTTCATTGTTTTTGATATAAAGGTATATTCATACTTATGCACTCAGGTTCTCACTGGCCATGATGAAAATAATTTATTTATATGATTTTTTAGCAGGAAGCCATCTAAACCGTTAACGTTGGGTCCTTCTCACGCAGTAGCATTATACCCGAACACGTTTCTGTGAGAGCATTCAATAAAACGAACGGTTAAACAAAGTTATTCAAGGTGGTCATTTTTGCGTGTTTGAGTTTCCAAGAATACGCTTACTAATTCCGTAAAAGCTATTCATGCCTAGACTATGTCTTCTGCGGCGCTGTAATAGAAAGTTATGTTCCTTTCTTTCGTTTCGATATATATTTCATGCTTCATTCAGGGGATGAAAACGCACCTGACCCTAATGGTGATGCCTATATCCCTGGAAACTCCATGATCTTTGCCCAGGACTGCGTGACGGTTAGGTCTAGGTTCAGAGATCTGCATGAGAAAAAAAAATCATAATCGGAGCTTAAGCTGTATTTCAGTATTTACTGTCAACGAATTTGCAAAAACTCCGTTTTGAGTGAAAGCAGCATTCCTCATTAGAACGCGGTAATCGATGGATATTAGGCCAACTTCAATGTCCTTTAAAACGCTCGTTCATCCAGAGCAGCTGGGCTTCCTTCTTGAATGGGTATGGCCTAAAGCGCTTAATTCTGGCACCAAACTTACAGCATTTTCACGTTGCAACGATTGCGGCAAGCTTGGCTTCTTCCTCAATTGGTCGGCTAGACATGCAATGATTAGATCACGAGAAGGGTACGACGCTCAAAAGTTACGACTGCGGCGCAGGACCTGGGCCTCTGGATTACAGGAGTGACTGGACTCGGACGTCACTGCCCGGGGAGCACTATTCCGGAATGACCTCACCCATTTTGAGCAGTCTGCTGCTTGTCGAAGACGTTAGATCGATAGTTGGCTCTAAGCACGAGCCGTGTATGCTAGACATCCTAAGTATTGCCAGCAGCCTCGAATAGCATAATTTATGCATGCAACAGATACTTCAGCACCACAGTGACGGGCCCCCAAAGGAAACGCACACTTTGCGATGCACGGGAATTGGTGCAGCTTAAGGAATTTGCTATAACAAGCGCGAAAGAGAACAACAAAATAATCTCTTTGCGGGCTAGTTGGCTCATCTCAATAAAAGGTAGAACTACGCGAATAGGAGGATAGGACAAATATATACCAAAACGACACCATGGTTATATTTATAAAATTAAGCGCAGGGAAACACACAAACAGAACACGTCGCTTTTCTTTAAGAGTGTACGTTGTTGGTCGAATCGGTCGTACATACTTAAAAACGAGAAATTTACGAAAAAAGGCACGGACGATAAGAGCACAAAGAATGGCGCCCGTCCTTTTGCTTTCCTCGTTCGTGTCTATTTTTGCGCATTTTCCTCGCTTATATCGGTTTTTATTGCTACTTTCGTTGGAACGGGAAACCATGAGCGTGATCCGACATCTTTCAGAACTGTTCTGTTCCCACGGGACAATGATGCACTCCTGGATGCTGTACTACCTTCGCGCTCGTGACCTCTGGTCCAAAGCATGAAGTAGTGAAATGGAGTGGACAGTGTCCGCACTCTCACCTCTGACTTGTTCACGTTTTTCGCTTTGCCTCCTCCTCCTAAGCTGCCGCGGAAGGCAACACCGGGGAGAGCTCGTTGAGCAGTAAGGACCAGATGTCTCTGGTCATGGTGGTCACGATGGCTGGGTTCCTGTTCGTTTTCGTGATCACCGTCACCTTCTTCTACCTTATCAGCGGAGAGAGCATCCAGGAAGGCGTCGCCTGCATCACCGAAGGTGGGTTTGGGCGTTGCGTTTTCCAAGCGCTTGCCACGTTATCTGCGTCATTAAGAATAGTACTGTTTTGTTTTGGGTTGTGGTACGGAAAAAGTAACCATTGACCAACGGGAATTCGCGGAAGTTTTTACAGCGATGACTTTCTGTGGTCGCCGTATCCGTCTAATTTCGAAACCAAAAACTCTAAAAAGCTGTCCAAGGCCGCGACGACCTTGTGGTGTGGGCAGCGAGGGCCCGTTACAATGTACCAATTTTGATCGCGTGGTCCGGGAAGGCATTGAGACGTGTAATATCCGTGCCACACGCACAAAAGGAATGGCAGGACCACATTTAATGTCATCAGACAAAAGACACGATGACGATAACGCTTGCAAAGCAGTAAAGTTTCACACAAACTTAAATTCTGCTAATAAGTACAATATCTCGAAAATGTTGTTGAAATGTAGTTTAAGATTATATTGCAGAAAATACCGGCTTTTATCTTGGCAATTGGTCTAAATAGCCATATATTCGCGTGTCAGAACACAAGCCGAGAGTACCGATCGGTCAGAAGTGCTGGCAAAAATGGCCCTCTTCGCTTGAAAAATGCCGTAGAGGTGCCTCATCTGACTGAAAATGATGAATTAACCATTTCCTACTGGTTAGGAAGTTCTTACTTACAAAATTGCATTCGTTTCTGCGTGTAGAATGGGGACAAAAGTACTCATTGCTCGGGCGAATGACTTGCGGTGAACTCAGTAGGTCGCGAATGGCAGTAAGGTTAATGCCATTAAATTTATGCGCGTGGCACTGCGCGAATGCCATTAAAACCTAAGGCAATAAACACTTAACTGCATTGAATTTGCCCGTGAGGCACAGGTATTATACGTCCTTCTGCAAATCATTTTCTTCTTTACTAGTATATTCATTACATCTCGGCGCAAAACACCCGCCAAACAAAAAAAAAAGACTTCAGTAAGAATGACAAGCTGGACGAGTTGGACTATCACGAAGGCCAATGACGAGCTGAAGCTCAGAGGTGGTTCAGGGCTTTCCATTGAAGCGTTTTTAGAGATTTTCATTTTTTATTTGAAATCGACCTTTGTGCGCTGAGGTGGCGCTGTTTATTTGCAGAACTCGGGCGTGGGGATAGGCTCATGTGTCGCCGCCATCCCGAGCAAAATTTTTCTTGCTAAGGTTGTCCGCACTCTTCAAAGTGATCTCGGTGGATTGGTTGCTCATGTGTACAGACTTGTTGATGACTACTTGGTTCTTGCCAAACATCTGAATGTGTCCCAAGCAGCGGAAAATGTGCTGAAGGCTTTCGAAGAAAGGGAATTGGGCCTTTAAGGTTCACTATGGAATTTCCGGAGGCTGGTGCGCTCCAGTACCTCGATGTCAGTCTGTTTTTCCAGGATATTCACTTCTGATGGCGTTACAATTCCAGGTCAGTTAATCCAATGTTAAATTTTGAGGCCGGCCATACCAAATTGGTGAAGAGGGCAATAGCAGCGTCCTGCCTAGGCGCTTCCCTTTCGAGGTCATGCGCACATGAAATGAACAGTTTAATCACGCAAGCATATCGTCTCCGCCAAGCTGGTTTTCCTGGCCTGCTCCTACCGTCTGTGTGTCATTCGTTGCTAAGTAATTGTAAGAAGCCACACGTGGACAGCCAACAAGGCGAGCAAGTTTCTCGGAAAAAAGTAATTGGATGTTGTTCCGTAGGTAGATATGTTCGCGCATGGGCTTAAGAATGTCGGCTCTGGGCTTCATGTTAGTCTCCTTTTCAGCGCTCCTAATCAATTCGAACGTGTTTGCTCGATTGTACAAAGAAAAGCGCAAAATGAAGGCGCTAGAAAATCTGGTTGCGGTGTAAGGCACAAATACATGTTTGCCGAGTGCAAGGTTCGCGTTGTGTACATCATTCCGCTGTCCTGGATAAGGGTGTACTTGGTCAAACCGGCCAGTGCTTGAATGTGCGTTTACGAGAACATGAGCGGTGCATGAAAAATGGGCATGGGTCAAAATTGGTAGAATATTCTCGAGGATGTGAAGTGCAGAGCGATTTCTCACCGAGACTGCAAGACTTGCGTGTTGTTTTCAAGCACCGTGATAAAGTGTCTCGCGAAATTGTCGACACATTTCACATCGCGAAGTTAGACCACCAATGTGTGAGTAAGTCTTCTATTTTGCTGCATGAGAAGGAAATCACGTATCTCTGCGTCATACCACTTCAGTTTCATCATTCCCATGTTAGGGTGCGTGTTCTGGTGTCTGTGTTTGAGTGTATCACGCCTGGGTAAGCGCAGAAAAAAAACGGTTTGTTTCTTCGATTCCTTTCCACCTGATGAACTTAGTTGCAAGTCAGCACTTGTCCTGCTATGTCTCCCTTGTCCCTGTCTTTTGCGCTGTTCACTACCGTTAGTAGTAAAAGAAACACTCAAGACAAAACACAGGCGCCTGCACAGGTCAGCGAATATATAGATGATTTGATCTTTCCGGGAATAAATCAGTTTCGAGTAGCGTCCGTGTTTCGTCTTGTGTGCTCCTTTATTTTGTCTGGTGTCGTATTTTGCGCTAAATGAGATGCATATAATAGGTAAAAACCAACAAAATCAACAGTTAATTCCTTTGAAGTACATTTTCCTCTCTTTCCAAGCTCACCTGAATAACTTGGGTAACATACCCCTTCCCCTACACCTGCATGTTCATTGTACGCTCACAAAGACGGGAGGTGTCTGTGCTGCATAATTTGCCTAGGGTGTTTGTTGCTACGTGGTTCACCTTCGGAGGGCGGATTGCAGCAAAGTGCTGGCTCATAACACTCTGGGCGAAAATCTTGCTTGCAGAGTGCCTAAAGGCCCGGAAGTACCTGGACGGGGTCCTGAACGAGACCAAGGACCCTTGTGTCGACATTTACGGTTACGTGTGCGACTCGTGGCATCAAAAGGGCATCAGTTTCCACGCCGCATCGGTGCTCAGTCAGCTGTTCCGGCTAAACCTCACGCTGTTCCACAAACGAGAAGAATTCTGCAAGGACGAGCAACGTCAGGGCATGCACATACTGGGGCCCGTCTACAGGCAAGTCCCGCCCGTTTCATCAGGCCACGTGAGACGTCGAGTGCTCACCCGGGTCGTTGGTCAAAAGAGGGAACTTCGAAAGCGCGCTCTACAATCACCACTTGAGACAGACTAGGCTGGCTCATTTCAGTCTCAATCTACCACGGCTGTTTAGTGGTTTTGGTGAACTGGTGATGATCGACTTTTGTGGCACAAAGGCATCAGTGGTCAAAGAGCGCCATGGCACAAGGTATTCTTCTTCTACTCAAGGTGGGGTCGAAGACCCATTTTCCAAGAATATAGCCCTAAATACGCCGAGCACCATACCAGGGGAAAGCTTGTACTCATTGTATCACCGGTGGGTACCCGGCAGCACTGGGGCTCGAACCCCGCCCCTCCCGCATGAGGCGGATGCTCAGACCACTGGGCCGCCGCTGCGGTCAGGTTATGGTGAACTAAAAGACGCGGTTTCGATCGCGGCCGTGGCGGTCGCAATTCTATGGAGGCGACAGATAGAAGTGCGTGCGCTGTTCAAAGTCAGTGCACGTTAAAGAACCTCACGTGCTAGAAATTATCCGGACCTCTTCATTACGACATCTATTATGGCACGAGTCTATATGCGGTGTTAAACCCGATGCCCCCCAAAAAAACCATCATTTCAGCAACAACATTTATATTAACGCTGCTTACTGGAGTTAGCTGGCTTAACATCATCTTCGTGCCCACTGCTTCAAAGTAACAGAGAACTTACAATGTTTACGCCTGTTTTGTAGATTAACTGATTAATGAAGACATAGCGAAAAAATTGCAATATTCATGCGAAAGCATTATATGGGCCATAAGCAACGAAATTGGGCGTTGTTGTCGTTTACCGCAAAAGTGGTCCAAAGAATCCGAGATGACGTATCTGTGGTATCAGGGACAATTAAATTTGTTTCCTCACGACTGTTGGCTAATGAGTGCGTGTGCCTTTAAAAGGTAAATAGAAATGAAAAGGTTAGTTCGGGTTTAACCATGGTTATAACCAAAGATCGAGCGATAGCATTTTGGCAATGACTCGGGCCAAATTTGGAGGTCGTCGTCGTGTCGCGCGCTCAATTGAGATTGAACATCGCTTTTGGTCCAGATCGGCCGAGGTCAAATATCGAAAGTGGCCCGTGCCCTATTTTTCAATTACCTGGAACAAATTTGGAGGTAGCAGAACGTTCTTGCAGGCTAGTCGGTTCACTTTGAATTGAAGGCAGGACTGCGCGAATAAGACAGGACAGACGACAAACGATGTCACCGCGGTGGCTCAGGGGTTATGGCGCTCAGGCTGCTGACCCAAAAGACGTGGGTTCGATCCCGGCCGCGGTGGTCGAATTTGGATGGAGGCGAAATTGTAGATACCCGTGTACTGTGCGCTGTCAGTGCACGTTAAAGAACCCCAGGTGGTCGAAAGTTCCGGTGCCCTCCACTACGACCTCCCTCATACCCTGAGTCGCTTGGGAAGTTAAACCACCACAAATCAAATCAAATCAGAAGACAGAAACGAAAACGACACCACGTGTGCAGACATCGAACTTTTTATTATTGTGGGAAAGCACATGCCTTCATGAGCGCGCAACCGAGGCTTCCAACCAACTTTCACAGCTAGTTCGCGTACCTACTGATATAAGATAGCAGAGTAATGATATTTTTCTTTATTAGGCAAAACAGGGGTCAAGAAAGAAAATCGCGTCATTGGGGGAGGCCAGATAAAACAAATGGGCAAGTCGACGTCAAGCCTCTGAGAGCTTCATGCCAAAGCAAAGGAAAAAAATATTAAAGAAATAAGAACCGACAGTACCAATCCGCAGGTAGAAAGGTGAGAGGAAAAAATAAGACAGGAGGTGTGATTGTAGAGTAGATGGAAAATAACTACACAAGCAAAGGCGATGATGGATAAAAGGATTCTATGAAGTATATAAATACAATCATGACAGTATGGAAACAACAAGGAAGAAATCTATGAGTTAACATCAAACCCAGATAAAAGAAGGCATTTGCGGGCCTCAAAAACAGTTGACATCCAAACGTGGCGGTGGTGATAAGATATGAAGAAGGAACAATTCCACGTAATATATCGAGCGACATGGCAGTCAAAACCTTGTTTACAGCATTTGCAGGGTGCTCCAGCTCTTTTACCCTACCGGAAGAGGCCTTTAGTGAACCTCGGCGCTGTGCCGGAACAAATTTTGACTACTTAGCGCTACAACGCATCCGCTTTCGAGAAGCTTGAAGACAAAGAAACCCCTCCAGTGCACGTAACTAGTACAAATTGTCAGTTTGTTGAGCCACCGCACCGAGGGTAACAGTGCCTGGTAATCATGTTTTTATTATTAAGCTCTGGCGTGGTAGTCTTTTGTTGCAACTTTATTCCGAATAAACTTTTTTCCGGTGTGCTGTGCTTTCTGCCAGCTGCTGATAGGTATGACCCCTATCACCGGTCAGCGGTCGAAATCTTCCTTTTGCGCGTGGTGTGGAGTTGTTTGTCACTCCACCCTCTCCGAACTTACGAAGTGCACATCGATGAGAGGTTGGCCAGATTAATTACGGCAGTGTCTCTTCTACAGGTATCTCGGATATTTTTAAGGCTGAAATTCTCCTGGCACTCTCGTCTGTTTGGCTAATATGGCATTTTGAAAAGTTTTCTACGTTATTCACAGCCCCGATTCTCCCTGCGCAGTTCATTTTTGACGCTGCCGGGGAAGTACCAGACTTATCCGGCTGTTGCCAGTGACCGGCTGCAGCATGCTCGCCGCACCTCTGTTATAACCATAATGCCAGCGCCATAATGAATTCTGTCTCGACAGGGGGACGAACAATCAGCTTCAAATGAAACGCGAACACAAAAAACTGAAATGTGAACGCAGCAACAGAGAAGTATCAAGCGCTGCATAAGAAAAGCGGGCTCGCTTCATAAACACTCCCGTGCAACGGCCATTAGGCAATCAAAGTGGAATATAAGCGTAGTTGTTACGTCTGCTTAAACCTTCTCATTTTCTGTTTTTCTTTTCACTGCCTTGTCCGCGTTTATTCTGACGTCGTGTCTACATCCTTTCTGAGAAGCAAGATTAATGGCTTTGATTCTGGACAATCATGTGCAACCTCTGGGAGGAAAAGAGAACTTTGTCGTAGCCCCTCAAAAACTGAAGACCTTGATGTATACTGCAAAGACCCCAGCTACACTGCTTATAAGCGAATCCTTTGGGCCTTCATTAGAGTTAATCACAAGGGCTGCACTTGGCAGCAAACGCCCTCTCTGCCCCTTTATCCCAGTGCTTATTTCTCTCTTCCCATACATCGCAGCTGGGAGTCTACACGCTGTTCCACCTCAGGTTCATTTACGAGCCGGTCGACCCATGCTGTATAGGCACGAAGGCTACACACTGGAGTGGAAACTAGGCCAATCCTTCGACAGCGCAGACGCTCTCCATAACTTCGAGAACGTCCTACAGGTATGCCCTGCTTCCATTAAATGGGCGATGACACTGATGCACAGCACGTATGAGCTTTAATGTATGTATACGGGGGTACTCATTCGACGCCAACAGCCGCGCTGCCAACGGTGCGATAGTTTGCGCCGTTCCAGTAGTAACCACTGGAAAACTGGTCTCAAGAGCTATGCACGCTCACACAACAGCACTTTGGACGAGAAAGGGTACTAGAAAACTTCACGGACGATCAACACAACTCACCCGTATACAATGCGTCAGCATACGGGTTCAGATTTTAGGTGTGCTTTGTGTGGACGAACTGAATTTGTTCACACCATTTCGTGTTATTTGTTGCTCCGCTCATAATCGTCATCATCAGCCTGACTACACCCAGTGCAGGGCAAAGGCCTCTCGCATGTATCTCCAATTAACCCTGTCCTTTGCCAGCTGATGCCACCCTATGCCTGCAAACTTCCTGATCTCATCCGCCCACCTTACCTTCTGCCGCCCCCTGCTACGCTTGCCTTCTCTAGGAATCGACTCCGTTGCCCTGAAGAACCAGCGGTTATCTTGCATTGTCAGTACATGCCCTACCCAAGCCCACTTCTTCCTCTTGGTTTCGACTAGGATGTCATTAACCCGCGTTTGTTCCCTCACCCACTCTGCGCGATTGCGGTCTCTCAACGTTACACCTATCAATTTCCTTTCCATGGCTCGCTGTCTTGTCCTTAACTTAATGCTGAACCCTTTTCGTTAGCATCCACGTTTCTGCCCCGTAGGTGGAGTGCCTGTAAGATACAGCTGTCGCGTACTTTTCTCTTGAGGGATATTGGCAAACTGCTTTCATGATCTGAGAGAACCTGCCACATGCGCTCGACCCCAATATTATCCTTCTTGTTATTTCCCTCTCATGATCCGGATCAGCTGTCACTACCTGCAATAAGTAGACCTATTCTTTTACCACTTCCAGCACCACGTTGCCAGTTGTTAACTGGTGTTACCTTGCTAGAATGTTGAACATTACTTTGCTTTTCTGCATGCTAATTTTTAGACCCACCGTACTGCTCGTGTGTCTAACTCATTGATCATGATTTGCAGTTCATCTCCTGAGTGTCTCAGCAAGGCAATGTCATGAGCGAATCGCAGATCATTTAGGTATTCTTCATTAACTCTTATCCCCAACTGTTCCCAATTCAGCCCTCGGAATACCTCCTATAAATAGGCGGTGTATAGCTTTAGCGAGATCGTGTCTCCTTGCCTGACACACTTCCTTATTGGAATTTTATTGCTGACTTTATGGAGGACTATGGTAGCTGTACAGTTCCTATATATATATATATATATATATATATATATATATATATATATATATATATATATATATATATATATATATATATATATATATATATATATATATTTTCACATAAGGCTCGTCTATAGCCAGAAATTCTTGGCACCCTCCGCTGCGTCTCAGGTCTGACCAGCGCTTTGGTCAGTTGCTTCGCAGCTTCTGGGGACTGAAGGCCGGGGGTTAATTGGTTTGTTCATGGAAGGTTTTGGCCAAGTACTGCACTAGGGTGGCCAAATCCGGTTCAGGTGAGGAAGAATTGCGCAGCACTGGGATTCGAACCCCGGTCTTCTTGCACACGAGGCGGACGCTGTACCTCAACGCCATCGCTGCACCTGCTGTGCGGCGGTGGTTCAAATCTCCTACCATTCTGTGCGGATTTCAATGTTCTCGTCATATGGCTCTGGCGGTTCAGATCTCCCGATGTGCCGTGTGACTTGATGCACGCTGCGTTTAAGCGCATTAATGCTTATGAAGACGATGATATCCAAAGCACAACGCAATAGGCTAGCGGAATAGCATGCGGGCCGGATGGATGCACTGATGGCCGAATGGTTTAAAGCAGAGGCCGGCGAAGCTGACCTGAACGCGCCGCTGCAGGTTTGAATCCTGTCTGAGGTCTTAAATTCTTGTGCAAATTTATCTGATTCCTCGGAGGTTAGTCACTGAGAGACGGCCACTGCAGGTTCCCCTGCGAATGCTCTACTTAACGAGGCCTAACCGGCTCACCGAGTTTGTGTGACGGTGCACCTTGAGGGTGACCTTGGCCGAACCTGGTATAGCAACAGCTGATGAAGAAATCAAAACATATTGCCGCTACTGGTATTCGGTCCCGCGGCGGCACGAACAGATCCGCTTCCCTGGCCACTGTTCGAAAGCACTACGCTACTGCCGTAGCTGACCTCGCTTCGTGTTAAACAGCAACACACTGTGCCGCTGTGCATTTCACATCGTCGCCTTCATCAACTAATACGACTGTCGAAATAATATCGTCGCCAGACGAGCCGACGACCAAGCAAAGCAAGAACATGAACCAATAAGGCTTGACACACGCTTTCGCACGTCTACTCGGTTTAACTATGTTAAAACTCTACCACTTTTTTCGTTCCCATTAGGGTTATAATGCTAACGCATTAATGAGAGAGCAACTATACTCATTACCATCCACGCAAGCGAGGCCATACCGATACAGAAGAAAACTATGCGGCGTTCACAGAAACTTCGCAGTTAAATAAAAATGTATCGTCTTCCGGGGCTCGAACCCGGAACCAGCTCCTGTCCGGGGCAGTCGCTGTGCCAAGAGCGCTAAATGTTTACGACGGCTAGCAGCTGGTAGGGCGAGTGCGAATTGATCAGTAACTAGAATTGGGAACACAGTTAGTGAAACGTTTTGGGGGAATCCCCCACAGGTGGAGTAGATTTGAAATGCGAGAATAATTTATCAGTGCTCTTATTATTACAATTATTTGTTACTAACATATTTACTCTTATTACTAATCTACTGAACCTTGGAAGATTCCCCGAAAACACTGGACAGAAAATATGGTCTTACAGATGACAGCACACTCAAAGCATGCGGAAAACGAACGTCTAGGCATTGTGTGAATAGCATACCAGAAAACACTACGTTCCTGCCAGTGTGCTTTTCAAGCGCGAGAAGAAAAGTCCTGACAACCACACTCCGAACTAGATATGGTTAAACTCGGGGTAAAAGCGTGGTCATAGCGCTTCGAGAGATTAAAAACGTGACTGACGTCCTTTTGCAATGAACTTCTAAAGAAGCAAATTCTGTTTACAGGGACTGCCGGCCGCTGCAGCATACTGGCAAATGCTTTTGAGCGGATGAGTCCGTGAAAGCGGGTTTGAATGCGGGCTTCGAAACCCGCATTATGCAAAAACGCCCGTCCGCTATGGGATTCCAGCACAAGTTAAAGAACCGCAAATGGTCGTAAATAATCCGCAGCCCAGCGTCTACTGCGTCTCTCATAGTTCATGTGCAGCTTTGGGGCGTTGGCCCCCACACTCAATACCATGCCATATCATACCACACCATATTTTGAAAGAGATCTGGTTCCGGCAACGCAAACCCATTAGCCCTTACAGTCATATCGGGCTAAACTGATGGTATACCAACTTTGACATACTGCGTTTCAGATTGCCAATCGTCGGAGACACTGACACACAGGCAATGCTGAGCCCTGAGGATGGTGTTATTAACGCGATAGCGTTGAGGGGCTCGTGTCGCACAAAATCTTGCGTCAGCGTCGTCCGCTTCGTTGATCGTGAGTGAAAAACCTTCGAAAAATCTTGAAAGAAGCAACCTACGAACCAGGTGGGCCACTTAGGCCACTTGATCTTGCGGCGTCATCACAACCTGCCCACCTGATTGCGAGCAAACTGCCCACTATGGCAGCTAGCAGTTAAATTAATGATTGGTCGTTCGGGGAGAGTAACCTGGGTCGCACAAGAAAGTCGCACCGATTGTAGCGCGTGGCTCATCTCTTAACCGCTGAAACACTGCGCCAGAAGTGGTGTGAGGACTCCCGGGGATCTATGAATGTAGAGAATGACAAATTCTGTATGTATCTTACGGTACACAGTTGCGAAGCGAACAAGGACCTTGTTCTGTCGCTGGGCAGTTGGCAACGACGAGGACGCTGCAGTTAGTGCTTGAGTGACCTGGTTTTTGGTGTCTCTTCTGTGTGCATCGTTCCTGCTGCTTAATTAACACCGTAATATTTGGTTGAGCTCCTGGGTAACTAATTCACTACGCTATCGTTTCATGCCCATAAGGCGGAGCTCAAGCACCCCGTCCATTTTTTTGTTTAATTTTTCTCCGCACAGCTTTGGTTGAAGCGCGACAACGTGACAGATGCCTTGCAACTGCTTGTGGACATAGATGCCGCCGTCAAGAAGTTCTTCGCTGGAAAGGAACCCATTGAAAAGCAGCAAACGCTGCAGGCAACGGTAAACGACATGGTGGCTAACGTGTCAGCGAACGACTGGGTGGCCGCCGTAAGCGACTCGCACCGCCACACACTCGTCCTTGTGCCCACCGACGAGATCGTAGTCAAGGGCGCCGAAATCTTCAGGCCAGCCATGCAGGTGAGTGATCTAAGATGATCCTCCATGTTCACTTCCTTCATGCCTTCCCGTACGGTGATAAGTTTCTTACGTAATGCTTAATTCCACTTGTAAAAACAGCGTGGTCGCATTTTTTGGCGCGTGTAGGATACCACGCGGTCACAAGCGACCGAAACGATCTCCAAGACGGCACTTGACGTAATAGCGGGCGAGGCTTTCAACGTGTCCCGCGTCGACTACACGGGCCCGGAGCCACCGCTGGACGAGTCGGCCTCATTCCTCAATATGCTCGCCACGGCGCTGCGTCACCACCACAACGTCATGGCCGCGAACCCACCCACGCGCATGGAGATGCACATCTCAGATCTCGAGTTCTGAAACACCCTTTCGTACATCTCCGCCAGGAGGACCATACTCGTTCCCACGGTGTATCAGGTGTGTATGTGTAAAGAAAACTGTACAACAGTTGTATCTTACCGCTACTTACCTACGGGGCAAAAACAGGGAGGATAACGAAAAGGGTTCCGCTTAAGTTCAGGACAACGCAGCAAGTCATGGAAAGAAAAATGATAGGTATAACATTAAGAGACCGGAAGTGGGCAAAGTAGGTAAGGGAACAAACGCGTATTAATGACATCCTAGTATAAATCAAGAAGAAATGGGCTTGGGCAGGGCATGTAATGCGAAGGCAAGACAACCGCTGGTCCTTAAGGGTAACGGAGTGGATTCCAAGAGAAGGCAAGCGTAGCAGGAGGCGGCAGAAGGTCTGGTGGCCGGAAGAGATTAGGAAGTTTGCGGGCATAGGGTGGGCGCAGCTGGTAAATGACAGGGTTAATTTGAGAGACATGGAAGAGGCATTTGCCCTGCAATGGGCGTAGTCAGACTGATGATGATGATGATGTGTACATCTTTGTCATTAGGGTGACGTAACTGTAATAGTTGTAGAAACCGGGTTGTACTCTGCGTCTTCCCGAAACCCCCTTTCTGGACATTGCAGCCCTTGAATGCAGACTGTGGTAGGTACAATCTTTACCTAAGCGGGAAAGCTTAGGGCTCGCGAGGTTGCGGCGGCACTGCGGTCGCCAGCCCTCTGCGGCTGTGAGCATAACATCTTGTTACGTACACTGGTGCATTGGCTGTCGTCCTATGAATAATAAGTCTACCGAGAGTATGTGAAGCGGTAAGGGCAGCCTGGTTACTTTCGGAAAAGACAGCACCACCCAAGGAGAAAAACAAGTTAGGCGTGAAGTCTGCCTTACGCAGAAAAGCCAGCGAAAACTCCTCGAACCAACCTTGCTGATATACATTGACCTATGGTTGAGGATTGACATCAGCCTTCCAGCGGCCGACTCTGTCGGCTCGGCGCGTTCTGCCAGCTTCCCGACGTGTAGGAGCCTTTCCACTACCGAGCCCGAATTTTAATTGTTTGGTAAGTGGCCTGAGATCACGTGCCAGTGCCATCTGATAACTTTGAGACCTCTGTCCAAACATCCACCGTCACTGCGCCGTTAAAAGATTGCAAGCTATATTAATGCATTTTTCTCTTCTGTCCCTTTCCTTTGTTTTCTCTTATAATACAGAGAGCTTCGCGGGGACTATTAAGCAGTTTCTACACCCCCTCGTCCAATGGCCTGGAGCTAGCACATGGAATGTCCGATATTGATTGAATGAAGTGATTTAATCACCTTCTCTACTTTATTTAAATAAGAGGATAATGATTTCATGTTTAGTTAGCTCATGGCGTGAATAGAATGTTTGTAAGTATGCTTTTTGAGAACACAAGCGTTTTCTTTCCTTGCATCCATCAGACCGACTTAAACTGGCACGCGTGACACAACTGGAAAGTAAACGAGAAAAGCAAATGCTTGCACAGAGATCCCGATACAAGCCGATGATGTAAGCAATCATGCAATACGCACTACGTGAACGTTGGATGCCTACAGGGGACGTAGGGAAACAGGTTAATAAACGTTTCTTCAGCAACAGTCTCACTTGTGTTGTGCCCCGCAAATACATCAGATGAAAACATTGAACAGCACGCGTGCTTTTCTGCAGTCTGGCAATCTATGCGTAGCACAAATTAGAGCGGTAGTTCTTGACGCAGAAATACATTTACAAGCTACGTTTCCGTATCTTTTCAATTTTATGTTCTTTTTTCCCTTTGCGATTAGCCCCTTTCCGCTTCACAGCATTGGTAATGATACCACGAAGAAAGGGTGCCTTTGCAATGCTGCCTGCCACTTCCGGCTGGCTCAAACCTAAGCCGTCACTAAGCGAGGGGAGGTGGAAGAGGCGCCCACTAAAATCAACATGGCAGAACCTCTTTATACAGGGTTGCGAAAAGCAACCACCGCGTATCGTCCCAAGTGGGGTTGATGGTACCGTATTCTTATATTGCTCTACGACAGTGTCTCGCGTGTGCACGCGATGAAAGAAGAAAACCGTGGCTATGTTTTTTATTGCAGAAGCTGAATGCACACAATGCGGCTGTTTTCCAACAATAAAGCATTAGAATGAGATATTCTTTGACTGCACTCAGCTCTCTTTGAAAGCTTTCCTTGTTCACTCTCGTCTTGTTCCGCAGTCTGACGTCGGCTAACCAGCATATACGTTACCCACGCTGCAGTTGAGTTGAGTTGAGTGGTTGTAAACTATCGGTGCGATTAGCCTTGCAGTTGCTGCCGGCAATTGCTCCACCGTAGCGACACTTAAATAGAAATCACAGAAACACTGTCCGCAAAAACCCAAATAGACACTCCTGAGGTCACCATGAGGGATGCTTCTCGCCTTCTTCTACTTTACCTGCAGGACACGGATTTAGCCCACGCTGCACACAGGACGCGTTGTATGCGACCCAAATGTGCACTATGCAATTCGCGCACTCGAAGCTATAGCCATATACCTCAACACAGACTGCGTGGCAGAACTGCGATGGTGCACAAAGGGGGAGACGAATGAATAATTACCGCTGGTTTCGTGCTCAAACCTTCTGACTACAGGTGTGCCATCAGATTTAAACGAAACATGAACACAAAATCGCCGAAATTTTAAATGTTGCAGAAGCCGTGCAGGTGAGGTATATTAACATTTTGGAAGAGTTATCTTCACGCCTTCGAAGGGAACTTCAAATGTGGTAGTATTGTCTCCCTCAGCTAAGATCTCTTTGTTGCTTTTTCGGTTTTATGCATTTAGGCTGATTGTGCATGAACAAACTGTGCAGAACGACCCGTACCTGTACCCTTTCCGGGTGCCGGATTACTTCAACTACGGCACCCTGGGCGCATTTATCGCGGTCAAACTGGCCGAGGTCGTGGGTATCGGTGTCAAGCACCCGAGTCAGTCCAGCTGGGACCAAGACACGCTGGCAAACCACGCCAAGCTGCTTAGCTGTCTGGCAGAGCGACGCACGAACATGGGCTTCAGGGACCTCGACTCCGCCAGGGCTGGCACGCAGCAGACACTCATGGTGACCCTCTCGCTCGGCGTCCGCCTGGCCTACATTTCCCTTACGGATGCCTTCCGAAAGAAGGTGTGTCTAAGGTCTGCAGGGCGCTAAAGTGGCTTCGAAGCCATAGCATCTCTTGCTGCACGCGTTTTCGCGCCTTTACTGACTCTAAGCCGCACTTCTCCCCGGAATAGAAGTGCTTGTGGCATTGAGCTGCACCCATCAAGACGCGATAACCCCAGACAAGGGTTGCATGGAGGGATTGCCTGGAAACAGTGAGATTGTAATATCACAGATTCCTCCGTAGAACGCCTCTGTGGCCTAAACATACGGAAAGCATACCATCGGGGTGGAAATGGTATGGCATGAAATAAGGCGCGGCAAGATACGGTAACGCAAACTAGAGAAGTTATGAGCTTACAAAAACTGGGCAAGGCATAACAGGGCAAGCAGGCAAAATGTGGCAAAGCAGGGCAAAGCGAATTAGAGAGTCATGAGCTTAAAAAAGCTGGGCAAGGCATAATATGGCAAGCAGGCAAGATAGGCCAAAGCAGGGCAGAGAAAATTAGAGAAGTCACGAGCTTAGCAGAGCTTGGCAAGGCATAACATGGCAAGCAGGCCTGCCTACCTACGCTGCAGTAGATGTATTATCGATAGATCATGGTTCTGGTCAATAGGGAACGTAAAAGGCTTTCATGGCGAATCAAAAACCACGCGCTATTCAGACCCGCGCAAGACCTTCTTCGGCCATCATAATGTATTTGCATATTCGTAAAGTACGATTGACGAAGAGGCTGTTTCAAATGTTTTGTTGCTGCGTTGCCTGTTTTGTTGTGTCAGCTTCGTGCACTTGTGTGCAGGCCGGCTCGAGGAAGGTGTTCAACGACTACCTGCCCGAGGCGCAGCACGTGTTTTTCTCGCGTTTCTGCCTGCTCTGGTGCAATGCCGCTGAAATCCCCTGCACTCTCACTGCACGCGAAAAGTGCTTGCTGCCGCTGTACAGCATGGAGGAGTTTTCCGAACGCTACAACTGCAAAGGCCACGCCAACTTCACCACCGCCGCGTTCTGCCAGGCTTGACTTTCCGCACAGTATGATCACTGCGAGCACGCGGTGCTGCGTGATAATATGTTAATCTATGCGGCGCTATTCGTATACCCGGCTACACTAGACACTACTATTTGACTATTGCAATTCAACTTTACAGCCACTAGATATTAGAAGCAATATCGAATAGGTGCTATACACCACTGCAATATGAAGAGCATATTGTCCACACTGTACTTGACACCTACACTACAGTAAGCTACACTGCGTAATTGCACTCTAAATTACTTGATTTGTACACTGATCTTGGCCTTTGCATTATTACACTAGACTAATTCATACTGTTCACATCTACACTGCACTAAAATATGCACTATGCACAGCCGAGATACAATACTAAGCGACAAGTTGAACCATGCGACACTGCCCAGGCACCAGATTAGACTTGGCTACTTTAGGACTAGTAGGGACTAGTGGCAGTAGTAATGAGTCATTATTAACTAAACCATTAGAAACTGAAATTCTGTGCATTAGAGCAAGGTGTCCACGTTAATTGATGTCTACGCAGCACACGACACCGGCACGGCATGAGCCACGATATTGTTAATTTGAGTATTGCACTGAACTGCGCAAAATGCTTCTCACTGACTTGGCATGAGTTGCCAGACAATTCTGAAACCTGCAGTTATATGTTTATAGTTTCCGACAGAGACATGACGCCTTATATTTCATATTTTTTTGTCTGATGTGCCGTTTCTACCGTGGCTTATTGCGATGCCCATGTCATCTATTTTTGCCGTGCCGTCGCAGCTGGTGTAATTGACTGTTATCAGGATTGTGTTTCGGATCAAAAAGCGAAGACAGCCTAAAGTTGAATGTGATCTTATTCGTAGCCTGTTAGGTTCATGCGATCGCACTGTTATTTGCAAGATGGGGTGATTTTGCAGTGTGCATCCATAGTTCCATCCTTACGATTTCTAAATAAACCTGTATTCCGTGTTCTAACGTACAAGATCTTCACATGAACCAACTTTGCAATAACTTCAAACACGAGTGCAGCGCAGGTACCGCATACACACTGGAATACCTAGCGCATAGTATGTGCAAGCATAGTGTGTTAGTGTCTTCTTAATGTGAAAAATGTCATGGAGGTGCAGTTATATCTGACATACCAAACTTGCCCAGACGCTAAGTTGAAAGAAACTCTTAAGTTTGGTTTTGATGAATACAATGGCATGCATCTGCCTCGGTAAAGTTCCTGCGGTTCTACTATGCCAAGCATCTGCCGGTCATACACCCTAATAAGGGCTGCGCTAACACCAATCCATTTATGCAGGCAGGAAAACTGTGCCGGAACGTCTGATTACGATACTAGAACGTTCCTCATGTGCGTAACGACAGTGCTCTAATGAACTATGATGCGGTGCATTTCTCAGGTAATTAGCTGCAATTAGCAGAGCTCGCTCAGTACAACTTAAAGCTGGAAGCAAGCGGCACGTCTTCAAAAGAGATTAAGCAAGTTTAACCTTGGGGTTTGGTATGGCTAGGAAATACATCACGTATTCGCCCATCATTTGAGTTTGAGGACCAGTCATTTCCCCAAAAAAAACGAGAGCATTGCTCTAAGTTTTTTTGTTCAGTTAGTGTAAACTCTTTATTCGAACACGTTGAGAAGAGCAATCATTAATAATCTAGCATGCGGAGCAGGCATTACAACAAGGAGGCGTCCCATTGGAGACAACTCAGCCTTCATTTAACTGCCTTTTCAAAGTCGACTTGCGGCAGGCAGTCCTATTTGCTTGCGAATGTTGCTCTGACATGCTGAAAAATTGTGCACGCATCGCATAGGCTGACCAGCGTTGGTCGCCCTGCCAGCCACACGAAGGAATGGTGACGCCAAATTAAAGAAGGCACTGCGATTACTCAGTAGTCTATATTACACAAGATCCATAGATGGGAGTTTTTCTTTATCAAAGCATACCGGGAAAAAAATAATCTATGTCCGCGGCGCATCTAGGCCAACTCCGCGCCGTTAGTCGACCAGTGCCGAGAATCATATGTTCACGAGGAACTTACCTGTCGCCACCATCTCTACCGCGAAATTCTGTCATAACACGATGAATCGGATCGGAAATTCAACTGTCCGCCTAAGCCAGCATCAGTGCCTTGAAAATATTTAAATGTATCCGCATCACCTTAATCTAAATAATCATCAGGACTTTGCTTCTTTCTGTTTGCTTTTTCAGTATGTGTTGTGTATGTGTCTTATAAAGTGCGCCAATTTCCTGACTCGGTATATATTCCGCAAGGCTGAATTTGAGCTATGAAGCCCGATTCTTTTAGTTGTCCGCACACACTATGAAGCATACAGGCTGCGTGTGTCACGACCGCCAGTCCATGCAGGCGCTGAGCAACCAATGAATTTCCAAGCACTTCTATGGACCTCCTTCGACTGTACATTCGTTTTAAAACACTACACAAAATTACGCACTTCCAGAATCCATCGTAATCAGCATTCTCCAGGCAGTTGCGGCAGAAAGGGCTATTATTTTTATATACAAAAAAGCTGGTCTTAACTGTCCACTCAGCATCCTTGCAAACAAAGGACAATAATACCTGCTGCAAACTTGTCCTGTTTACGTCATGTCGAGACCCTTAAGGCGTATTATGCGTATTATTTATGCCAAAAAATATCGGTAGTGCATAATTTGAAGGACATAATGGCCAAATGAATTCAGATATTTGTTTCTTGATATTTTTGCTGAAAGCCGCGGGCACGCGGCCGTGTTACTTTCATTTTTTTCGGGGGGGGGGGGGGGCGAGTGCAGCAACCAAATAGTATTGCACTTCGATGCTCAAAATCGGCAACGGGGTGTAGGCGCCTTATCTCAAAAGATTGTACTCGCGTTTAATATTAGTGTGGCACCGCCATGCTGGCTGAATGGTTAGGGTGCTCGGCTGCTGACCCGAAACACGCGGGTACGATACCAGCCACGGAGTTCGCATTTCGATGGAGGCGAACTCCTGGAGGCCCGACACACCGTGCGAGGTCAGAGCACGTGAAAGAACTCCATGTGGTCCAAATTATTTGTAGCCCTCTATTAAGGCGTGCCTCATATCCTGAGTTGCTTTAATAAAAAATGAATAATTTAACAATAACAATAATTACTTTGGAACATCGAACCCCATAAAACCAAAAAATAATTACTGCCTCGACCGACCAAGATTATTTAAATTCGTCGAGCGCCTATATAACACACGTTCCGGTATCCTCACTATTTATAGTTCAGTCAATTACTGCTTCTCGAGTTTGGCGCAAGGCCGGCTCTCTTCCACGCTAACGGCCTGCGTCACTGTACTTCTACTAGCGTTTTTTTCCGTGCTAAGACTGCGTTTAGAGGCGCGCCGCTCGATCGTTTTACGAGCAGTCGCCTAAGCAGGCAGAGGGAAAGAAAGCAGCGAAGCAGACATTTCTGTTCCTTAGATCGCCGATATATGCCGACACATGAAGTTGCAATTTTTAATACATAATTTCCTGCAGTCTATCAACTGCAAGCACACTTCTTCCCGATGGCAGCAAAGAATAAGAAGGTTTTGAGACGCGATCACCAGTATTATAGCACCGGCCAGCTGACCAATCTCTGTAGTTTTGCGCTGACAATGCACGTCTGCATAACACGCTACGCTAGTGTCGCGTATAAAAATAGAACGATGATTTGGGAGATGAAAGCAGTGGAGGTCGCTTGGGTGAAGTTCTGTCCTGTTTATACACATTGCCAACCGAAGCAGTGGCCTTGTGGTTGAGCATCCGTCTTGTATTCGGGAGGTAGTAGTAGTAAGTGGTTTTTATGGTTGAGCATCCGACTTGTATTAAGGAGGTCTTGAGTTTGATTTCTGGACCACCAGTAACCCCGCCGGTTTACTTTGAAGGGTGCGGGCTTCCCTTTGGAATGGTGCTGTACCAATAAACGGTGAAAGATTAGACAGTACAACATCGCAGACAGGGAAGAAGGTATCTGTGAAAGATGGACTCCGATCTCTAGTCATTTCAACAACAGAAATTCCGCAATTCAAACAGATGCAGTGGTGTAGCACTGCCGCTTCCTTAGCTGATAGGGAAGATCTTTGTACGAATTATCTGGAGGACAGCATGGTCTGCCCGGACAGGGACACCGCACGTACTGAAGACCTTTGCACCCATCTGTCTGTACCTCTTCTTCCATCTTCCTCCCTTTCCTTCAAAACTCACTGATTACGCATTTCCGGTTCAGGAAAAGAGGGAACGTCGATCATAATGCGTGTCGAAGATGATATGACTAATGTCCCTCTCCTGGCTGCCGCTTCGAGAAGCATCTATTTTTGATGAAACATTATTTTCAGCGATCCATTGAACAGAATTGCTTCTGCTGGACGCAGCATGCCGAAATTTGTTGACTGCAGCATATTTCTTTATAATGCTTCACCTATAGCTTCTTGACGAGAAACCCGCATCAATGAGCATTTATTCACGGGAAATTTCCTCTTCAATTATACTGGGATTCTGTGCAGTTTGATATTAATGTACACCGATGCATCCATGTGATCTCAGGAATAACGCAAAATCGTTGCTTTAGGCAAGGGCACAAACTTTACAGTCTATCAGAATCCTCGTTATTCTTATGAGAATGTGCATTTATTTGTAAGGCGTCGTGGACACATTGGAGAAGCACCTTTAAAGAAAAAATAAGCGCCGTTCAATAATATTTGTGGAATAATATAATCCTCCACGAGAAGATTTCCCAGCGTCATGTTTCTTCGGAACACACGATAGATGTAGCAAGATATAATTCAGTCTGTCTTTTGCAGTGCAACACGCATGCATGGCTATATACTCCATCACTATCACAGCGTTGCGGTGTTTTTTGCAGAGAGGACGGCAAAAAACGCTAGATTTGTGGCAAAGATGTACAGCCATGTTTACAGCAGCTTCTTTGTTAATCTAAATTAGAAACTCAATATAACGACGTTTGAAAAGGCTGTCAGGATCTCCTTGTGGTATGTGCTCTACGCCGTGGCCACCATCACGAGAGATGTCTACCTTACCGCGGTTGCATTTACCCTCGGCAAGCATCGACTCCGCCGCTATCCCATTAACTGTGTGTTGATTGCTCCACTGCATTTGTCTAATGCTGCAGCCATTTTTTCAGTAAATATCTGCAAGAAAAAATTTATTGTCAAAAGGTGTGACCTACAGACAACGTTGCATTTGGGACTTGAGAGCACTCTATCTAAGCGTAATATCAATATTGGATATTTTTGGAAGGGAAGGTGTTGCTGTAAACAATGAAGTACGGTCCTAAATAAACAGGAACATGGTATGACCTGGTAAACTGAGGATGGTGTGCCGCATTGATCCGTTAGGATAGGAATAACTTTATTAAAATGCCGGCAATCAATGGTTTAACGCAACAGAAAAGATAACGCACCAGCAGCACGCCAGAAGAAAAGTCCTTTCTTTTCAGAAGGGTAGATACTTGGGCTTGTTGGTTCATTTCAAGGGTAGAATTCATAGCAACTGCTTCTCTTCGTCTGCATGGTCTGTCCCCTTGGTGCTATGTGCCATTCTCCAAGACCAGAAAAACATCTGACTTCTCACTGCTCGCTGCGCACTGTGAGAATACCTAGTTCTCTATCACAGTTCCTTAGCGTGAGTACTTCAGTTGAGATTGCCTTTTAATGTCCTACACCTGAATGTACTCGTTCATAGAATCGTTTAAAGAAGCTTGTGCTTGGGACACAGACCTGTAGTGTTTTACGTTCGTGGCTTTCAGACTTTATGCTCTAACTTTTTATAGGTATTCTTTACATAACGTTTGCATTCTGCTAAGTCACAAAAAGAAAACCTGTATTTGCTCTACCTGCGATGAATGAAGCTTTGTGGAATTCTCTAAGTCCTGAATAGTGCGCGGGTAACACGAAATTTTCTATAGCGTATAGCATTTGAGGATAAACGGAGCTTCTAAAATAAACAAAATGATTCTAAACCTTAACGTCGGACTTTAGCATGCACACAGGGCTTTCTTTTATATTCCTAAATCCATACGGAGCACTCTTTACCAGTATCCATATTCATACGAGGGGCGTTTCATGTTTTTCTACTGTTCGCAGTTCGCTCAAATATTCGCCATTAGCAACTGCACATCTACGCATGAAAAACTGCGCGGAAATGCACGAGCCATATATTGACTCCAATAACTCTTGCTAATAGTGAAGTATTACCGCGTTCTTGCTTCATACCTACTCCTCGGTATATTTACGGGAGTCCCAATAAAAGTTCGGGCAGTGTATCAAGGCTGCGGCTCTGATAGTCCATTACCTCAGTGGTTCTCAAATGTGCACAAGCTTTCGTTCGGCCAAAAGCTGTCTTTCTAATAATAAAATCATTTATTCAGAACAAAAGACCGATAACGGAAGCGAAACGCCGCTATAACCGATCCCATTGCCAAAAAAAGTTTATGGACTCCCTGCCGAAACGGGTGCCATTGTGCATACATACATAAGAATTCTACTCGGTAAAAGACTGACTTTCCTTTTTTATTCAGTAGGCTTAATTCAATAATATGTAAAATTTTTGTAAAACATACGTTTATAAATGTTTCTGTCTGCCCGCTTACTCAGGTGGGCCTGTCAATAAGGGTTTCACAACCACATGTTATAGCTGTTTCAAACATTATGCTCTGTGCTAGATTTGTGTTAATATTGTCATTAGTTTTGCTTGTTTCGTAGATCCAAAACGACTAAACAAATATAAACAAAGAAACAGCCATGAGCCAGGCGGTACATGAACTTTTAGCTGCATTATTATATAGTCACATTGATTATCTGGAGCAACAGGCTTGTCAAGCCACAAGCACTTTTTTTTTGGCAGTCAGGTTGTCATGAAACACATCTTCCGCATGTTGCTTAAGGCCGCCACGTTTAGCCATTAGGTATGCTTTGCTTGATTTTTTCTCGAGATGATTAGTACAGCAGAGCGGAGAACTTTCCAACCGGAGGATCATTACGGTAGGAGGATCATTGCTTATGGGAAGAGCGTGAGATGGAGCAACTGGTACGTGGTTGCTATGGAAACCAACCAGAGGGTAGTTCCCCATGAATGAGGACGATTTTCTTGGAAGGAGGGCACGGCGAGAGGAGGAGGTTATGGAGAAAGTAGAGGAAGGCGTACCACGGTACCCATCTGGAACGCGGTTACCTGCGAAACGCGCCGCCTGAGGAGAGGGAGAGAGAGATGAACGGACCCCAGGATAAGATCGGCGGCGCTGTGCTTCTAGAGCGGTGGACTGGAGAGCAGACCAAGACGAAAGGCTATGTGTGGAAGACTAAAAAATTTCTCTGGAACTGTATAGAAGTCATGTCGCTCTCGTATTCTCTAATGCAACATATCGTAATGCTCAAGTACCTTAGCAGCTGCCACTCAGACTAATTAATTAATGCAAACCGTAATGTCTACGTTATTTTTGCATTCCAGACAATGAATCTTTTCCGGGAAGGCATTGTCGGCACCATAAAACCTTGGGGCCTTGGACACTGACCTGCTGAAGGAGAAAAACCACAGCAATCGTATCAACGTCGTTTTATCGAGGTCTCATCACTCGACCAACGAAGACTACCATCATATAAGGAGTCCGATCATTTGTCCTCTGGACAACTTACTCCATTTTTTGTTTTTTCACACTAACAAAATTTTTTGTCTGTTCTCTAAAGTCCCGTTCGCTGTTACACTACACGCTGGCAGTTTCTCACGACTGCCACGACGTACTTTATTAGCAGAGCTCGAGGTAAAAACTGTACAATACCCTTGAACAAAACGTTACACCTGGTCTTCTACAGCAGGCGTCAAGAGCTGCTTGTGATTTTATTTCCTGAGCGATACAAGTCCAAGCCTATCGGTTGTTTTTATGAAACTTAGTTTTGTAATCAGTGTTTTTTGCTCTGAAGTGCATTCTCTTTCTTGCGCACTGGAACCACTGCTATCCTCTTTTAATCCGAGCTAGTTATATTCCTGTGATCTTTCCCCAGGACAGAACTGCACTCGACGCAAACACAACGGGTTCGATTTTTAATGCACAAACAGTATACTGGAGACAAGACGCATGCAGAAATGTTCAGCGCTTGTTAAAATTTGTGCGCAGATTTTTCTGCATAAAATCTGAACAAGCAGCAGTTTGCTTCGGTTTCGAGTGTTGGACATCTGACGCATAAAAACGAGGGGATTTAAAAAGCGGCAGTAGCAACAGGCAAAAATCCCTATGACGAAGCTTCAGGCTTCGATATGTATGCTGGTGGTCATAGTAGTGCGAGTGAATACAGAAGATGCAGCGAATAAGTCGTGGCACGGACGCATTCTTCGGCCGCACTTCTCCATAGAACTCGTTAGAAAGGCCTCCACATTTCTCGAGGGAAGGATCCGCCCTAATGACGTGGTTGCTTTCCTTACGTGTGGGAAACGGACTACTCCTTTAGACGATTATTTGATGCGCGCCTTTCCGAAAAAGGCTACACGGTGGTCTAAATACGGGAAAGGATTCGCAGATGCTCTTCGGAGGAACAGATTTTTGAGCGTGCGAAATCTCGTTGTGGTTGTGGGCACCCACACGGGGAAGGCGTCGTGCGTTCGACGATATCTAGCCGACTTCTTGTCAGCTTATCTGACAGAATGGGTCGTGTTTCACAAGGGTCCCGATTTCCTAAATGCCAAAGCAATAGACGTCCTGAATGCTGGCTTCTCCCTGTGCGGTGGGAGTCCACGCTACTTGAGCTCAGTAGGTTGGAAAAGAAGCCGTCAAGCCGGGTGGGCAGCGTCTGTGTTCTCTCGAATGTGTTCTCTCCGAGGCAGCAGAAGGGGGAGACGTTTTAGGCTCCCGCTTGAATTGAAAAAAGATTAGGTTGTCCTGTTACCCAGTAGAAAATTATCAAGGAGGCACAACAAACTCGTGCCAATTACAGAAGTACGACATCTTATACACGGCGCTTTGAGCTAAAAACGCTACGATACGGTACAAGACGTATCCAGATGTTCGTGCCGCAGTGAAAGGAATACATCGTGGCGAAGCTGATGCCGTAATTGGCACCATTATCAGCTACAGAAAATGCCTTCACTGACTACTATTTTTCGCCGGTTCTAGAGTACAAGCCGCGAGTTGTTCTACACAAGGGGAGGCTCGTACAACCACCGAATTTCTTTCTTTGGCGTCTTGACAAACTCACGCTGGCTCTTTATGCTAATTTGCGCCAGTATGCTTGCCTCTTTGCTTGTCATGATCAGCGGCAATTTGTTCGAATCTGGCGAGACTCTTTCGACCTCTGACTCGGTGCTCTTTCTCGTAGCCTCGTTTCTTTCCACGTCTGCGCCGATTGATAACGGCCGCCGAGGAAGGACTCTCCGTCGCACGTGGTCACCTCGGAAAGCGTTTCTAGCTGTTTGGCTCTTAGCAATAATGCCCGTTTCTGTGTTTCTCCGGGGAGAACTGACCTCTCGCCTGACGGCTGTCATGCCGCCAGGTTTTATAGACACTTTGGACGAGCTGGAAATTGCACTCGACGATGATCAACTTACGCCTTGCCTTTACTTGGACAACCTCGTGTATCTGGGCTATTACAGAAACGTCACGATCTTTCGCCACTCTATATACATGAAACTTTTCAATGCATTCATAACCGGGAACCATTACCACCCGCGTCTTATATTCGGTACCTTTGCGGATTGTTTGCAATGTGCACGACGGCCGGGCTTCGCGTGTTTTATTCCGGGACTGGACGAATGCATGCGCGCACGATACAGGCGAGAGTACGTGGAATCCCGCGAGCCGATGAGTCTCGTGATGGAGGTAGTAGGAATCCGCAAAGATTACGCCTACGCAGCAGACTACAATTATATTTTACTTCGCTTGCTCGAGACTTCTCTGTACCCGCCTCACACGTTGTGGAAGAACTGCCCCTTTCGCAAAGAACTTATTGAAAATCTGGCGCAAGATTACCTGAAGTCGGATTTGACCCATATTCAGGAACTGTCTGTATTTCTCGCTTGCTTTAGCGGTCTCCTTGCGTTCTCTTTCGCTGTTTTTTGCGTGGAGTTGAAACTAGGAAAGGTACGACCCCGGCGCGACTGAAAGTTGAGTCTTTAAAATTAATTGGAATACAAATTATTTGTCTGATTCACTCAAATAGAAAAAAGATACATTGTCAAGCACTTATGAACTTGACTTCTCAGGTCGACATGGACCCATTCGTTGAGCTCAAACATTAATTATATAAACTTGCATCCTATAATACGAAATAGGTTCATTTTATAAACAACAGTTCTACGACAGTTACAAAGAGGAGAGCAGGAGTGCAGTATGTGAAAGTAAAAAAAAATGGCGGTGGTTTAGCTCTGGTTAAACCTGGAGTGACGCGATAGCTACAGCTGGCCGAGTGTAACTTGGTCACGTGACCAACCACGTGACGGACCACGTGATCAGCCACGCCGCCGGCAGCTTCTTCGCACCACGTGACAGCTTCGCAGCGCAGCCGCAGGGTTGCGGCGCCGCCATGCTGAAGGCTCGAAATGCTACCATAATGTAGCTATCGCTGCAAAACAATGGTACATGAAGCTGACGCGTGGCGTGCACTTAGGTATAGCTTTTTAATGTACTGATATAAAAAAGCCGGTTTTTAGGCATAAAAGTAGCGCGGTCCAAGTTATAGCAGCATGCAACTTCTTCGACAAGCTATTTTCCAGAAACATTGGCATCATCTAAACGTATTCTAGTTTTGAAATGCGTTTCTTTTTTTGCAAATTACATGAAAACCCAAATAAAAAGCTATTGTCATTTGATAACGTTTACACCTGCAGCTGGAAGTTTTGATTTGATTGTTGCAGGGAATCATAAATAAAAAATAAACGCTCAAGCTTAACATTTATGATAACATAACTCTCGAAGCAACGCCTTGAAGTGCACAGATATTTACGCTGAACATAGAGCATCTGGCTATTCTTTAATGTTTGCGATAGTTTGGCCTGTATGTACACGAAAGACGGCGATAAAACGGTGCTTCTGAAATGTTGTGACGTTATTCTATATAAATGTATATAATTGAAAAAATGTAATCTGCTTATATTTCAGTTTGCTTTAGGGAGTATGAAAGTGTGCTGCTTTAGACATAACAGAGATGGTGTATGTGCATGACTGACGGTGATAATCGGACAGATTGATGCCCTTCTGCGGTCAAATCAAACTGTAAGTTCATTTCAAACAGGCTTTTCTAGTTTTCCGTTTAAAGTACAATCCCCTCAAGCAACTGCTCAATTAATGAGAGCTGCAATTTGGGCTCTTGCTGGTATCTGTCTGCAAAAGAGGAATTTCTCACCGCAAAAAGTAGTCAGAAAAAGGACAGACCATCGATTAAGTTTTGGTGAATATACGTCGGCAGGCTTGCAAAGTGCATGAGCAGACACTGTTTCTTCGTTACTTTTTGAGTGGAAATTTGTAAATCAGTGACACCCGTGAACACAAAACTTGGCGCTTTTAACGCACTAAGACGTGTCATATTTTTTTCCCTGATTTTGCACTTCTTTTTGTTTAGATTTATATATAGGTACGAAAACCGCGTCCAAGTAGGCATCGCCGATCTTGTAAATGACGAAAACTTCCAACATTTCACGCTTGCCGTCTTGTCAGAAACTTTTAATCATAATTTACTGGTGCAATCCTGTCTCAGAATTATGTCACCGACAATTGTTTAGTACAGATTTCCTCCTACGTTTGTAAAAAAAAATGCCCTGAATTGGGGCTGTCGTGATGCTGCATGTGTACAACGTGTCACACAGCGTGATAGAGCCGTAGGAAAGCCATGTTGTTCGCATGGTATTCACAGCCCCTGATAAACTGTCTCGCATGTGCCCTGCTGCGGACAAACACCGTAAACAACTGCAATTTGAAAAAAGAAACGCCACAAGTTTTGTCGAATGTACTTCGGGCGTTCTGTACAGTATCCCGTTGAGCTTCAGTAGAAGCTATAGGCATACTGGTCGGTACTTCAATGACCGATTTGAAGAGCATCATGTCGCGATGAGGGCTAAAGTTGAGGAGGACATCTGGATATTCACTGTCGGTGGCAGGGTTGTAAGCTAGGCTTTGATAATTCATATGTGATAAGAAGGTTAAGGAAAATGTATCACAGAAAAATCTTCGAAAGTTTCTGCATTGGCGTGTTGGGTAATTCCTGAGAAAGCGCTGTTCTGGTTCCACTAGAAACCTCTTCAGCAGACTGGTCTCGAATCATAAGTCGAGTTACAGGAGAATGTCTGTACGCATGTGCATTTCTTGAGATAAAAGGTAATCTGTACACTCGTATTGCTTGCAAAGAAACATATTTCCGAATTTTTGTACTCACGCTTATGGTGGTATTTGTAAATTTTAGCTCTGTTACTTAAGATAGCATGTCAGATGGCTAAAATTGTTCTTCAGTTGTTAATGGCATTGCGCTCTGTAGTAAATTAAACTTATAGAATACGCTGAGTGGATGAGTTCGTACATGTTTCGGCGTCACACCGAAACCTTGGCGGGGTGATAATGATGATAGCAAAGATAAAACGCACGCGCATTTTCTCGCAGTCCTGAAAGCACCCACAAGGGAATGACAAGAATGGCGGGTTTCTTTATCAGCGCCCAATCGTTGCTCACCGGCCGGTCACATTGTGAATTTCTGCTGCGCGGCACGTAAACTGAATGGAGCTATAAAGTCGTGGGAGAGCTCTGATTTTTCAAAGAGCCTGCAAAAACACGCATGCCAGGTTGCAATTGTTATCTCTTATCGGTTTAAATAAGTTGACTTCAGCGGAGGCTCACTGGTGGGTGACGCCACGCACAAGAAAATCTTTCGATAGCCCACCGGTGGGTCATGGCTCAAAACGATTAGGACCGAAAATCACTGTTCTACACGCGTAAGGCACAATAAGGGAAGTATTTGGGGCTTAGTTCCCCTTTTTAGAAGTGAACGGACATAAAACACGAGTCAGAGATGACTACGGCCTCCTACACCTAACAAAACTTACCCTGTCTTGTAAAAACGCAGAGAAGGAGTCCTGATCGACTACAGCAGTTAGGACAACATACGGTATTAGGAAGTTGTAAAAGCAAAGGTAAATCAAAATAAAAATCTTACAGGATCTTGGTTGTTGTCGGTTCCTCTTGCTGCTCAGAGTTCATATATTTGCGTAAAAAGACCAGCATTCTGTTTGTTGTACTTTTACGTGTATTCGGTTTTTTGAGTGAGTGAGGGATGCAAACAAAAAAGCGTTAAAGTACTCAAGAGCGACGTCTACTTACTACTTTCTTCCTTCAGTCAAGATGACTTGTATATATAAGAACACATAAAGTAAAAAGATGTGAAAACATCAGCCTGGCCAGTCCGTGCATGTTTTAAAGAATCTTGAATTTTATAACGAGGTTTCAACTTAATGAAATTAGACGCATGGCTTTGAGCAATGCTGTCGATTTTGCCCGACAATGTTGTTCGCTAGAATTAGTCGCTACGAATTGTTGTGAAGCTCTCTTGCAATACCTCAAATGCACATACATGGCTGACAAGCGTGGACTTGCAATGCACCGATTCGTGAGTGCCCCTTTGTAGTGCCGTGATGAAGCAGCTCCTGTTCTCAAGTTTACAATATATCATGCAGCGCACTGTTTACTGCATGAGGAAAGTAAGATTGCTTTTCAATGAGCTGCATTTCTAAATTGAATATTCCTTCATTTGACGGGAGAATATTGTAGTGTTTTTCTGTTACTGGCATTATTGATATTGTTATGTAGCCGCATTCAATAAATGTAATTTTTGTATGTGCTGGGTGCCTTCAGCTCTGAATTTCTTCCTTCGGCAAATATTCGTGGAGAATTCTTCACCCAACTTACGCTCAAGTAGGTGTTATCTTCTGTATTAATTGCAGCATAGAATTATTTCCCGTTCTCAAACAAACAGCTTCTTTAGACGGAAGAGTACTACTTAAAGGTAATTTTTTTTTGTAAGAATGTTCGAATGGCTGCTAGCGGCTGTCGCCTTAGCATCGACGCAGCAGGTTTTCTTATCTTCTCCAGTGGACATGAAGAAGCCTATCCTTATTTTTTGGCCCACTGCCGTTGAAAGCTTTTGAGTATAGACGTAAATTGCGAGAGAGTATAATCTCCTGGTTTCATTGTATGCCAGGTGCTTTAGAGAAGATTTTAAGTAATTTTTAAAAATAAGCTTTTTGTGTTAAATTTATGGCTTTTACGGCATAGCATTACCAGTGTTTGCGGACACCAGAAAGTCGAAGAATTGTTTTAAGTAGTAAGCTGGTTAACTAATTTCTAATAATTAACTTTATATATATATTAGAATCAGGCACCTCCATGTCAGTTTCTTGAATTTTGAAAACAGATTATCCTCGTCGCTGTGGCTTAAGTTTCGCTACATAGTTCCAAAATACATGCGCTTTCGGAAAGCATGCTGGCAAAGCAACCTTTCGAGTGCACGTAAGAAGTCAAACAAGCGAAATTTTGTCGACCTTCACCGCTTTCAGGTTACCTCTGTCTTTTAGAGCATGCTCGCTTGTCTCCCTGTTACTTTCGTATCTGGCTTACCTTGCGCTTATTGGTTAGTTTTTATATTTCGCCTCCCGGAAGAACTCGCCGGTAACCGGTCTAACCAACCTACAGCCTATATCCCTGCTGCGCATTCCGTAATGATAGCTGTGAGATTACCGTTCACTGTATGGACATTAAGGTCGTCGTCCTCAGTTAAAGTTGAATATTTATCCTGCAGCGAAATCATGAATTCCTCTACTTTCCCCCTTACCGTTATCTCGTTGATGGGCTTCCTCCTATTTTCTTCCGTTCCCTCTTACTACTTACCTTAGTAGCATATATCACAATGCCTTCCCATATGTTGGTCGCTCCGACCAAGGTCAGTGCACGCAATGTCTCGCTAAAGTAGGACCAGCATTTCAATGACGAAGGCTTTCGCACTGAAGACATGGTTGGGCATGTCCACTACAGGTGCCGCACATCAGCAGAGCCTGCAACAGCAACAACAAGAACCACTCTTGTTCATAATCGCTAAAACATTCATTACCTAGAAATAACGTCTGTCCTTTCTCTCGCATTCATCACCAAACCCTGGCTGATCCCGCCATGGTGGCAGTGAACCATTTATTAGGAGGCCAAACAACATCAGTGCAAAGAAAACCGCATTGACCGTAGGCATTCCATCGCATTGGTCTGCAATGTCACTCCTGGCACAGCCGAACGTCAGTGCGAGGCTGCACAGTTGACGACAGTACTGATACCTGCAGGCTATTGGCCCCCGCAAGAGAGCAGTGACGTAGAGATGCCTACGATGACTACCGAGGCACCAGCGGTTATGTGGCGGATTGACAAAATCAACTCGACAGGCCGGCAGTATTCTTGAACCCCTTAAGGAATACTCTTGAGCTACTATTCATAACGATTGCGTAAAAGTACTCATTCACTAACATACATTATTCATAAAATCAGCTGTAGCAGAGTCAGTTAAAAAAGCACGTAATTTTCTAGAAGCAACAATTTTTTTACTCCCGCATAGTAGGGGTTAATAATAATAATAATAGGTTTTGGGGGAAAGGAAATGGCGCAGTATCTGTCTCATATATCGTTGGACACCTGAACCGCGCCGTCAAGGAAGAGATAAAGGAGGGAGTGAAAGAAGAAAGGAAGAAGAGGTGCCGTAGTGGAGGGCTCCGAAATAATTTCGACCACCTGGGGATCTTTAACGTGCACTGACATCGCACAGCACACGGGCGCCTTAGCGTTCTTCCTCCATAAAAACGCAGCCGCCGCGGACGGGTTCGAACCCGGGAACTCCGGATCAGTAGTCGAGCGCCCTAACCACTGAGCCACCGCGGCGGGTGTAGTAGGGGTTCCGCAAACATTTTCTTGTGACGCCTAGATCCTACCAATCACTAACAACTCGCACGCGTATTTAGATATTGGTTTCGTAGCTGAGTGCATAGTTCTAGATTTCGTTAAAGCACTTAACAATGTAAACCATTGCTGCTATTGCATAAACTAAGTGTGCTTAATATTGCCACAGTGTTAGAGATTTACTGGCGCCGCCATGCGGTGGGACAGCACCCGCTGGTCTTCATTTCTTCCCCGGCTCGTGCATTCGTTCGCTTAATGTGTCTACCTGGCTAGTCCTGATGTTCCCTTCTGCCCTTTCTGCCGGCTTTCGGTGACATTTCCTACCCCCAGAGGTCGCCGTCTTCAGTTTTTCCGGCGACGACTACGGGACTGCCGGATCGACGGCTGGCGACCTGGGGAAGAGAACCAACGGAGCGACGGCGACCTGGACGGGCGCTGTGGCGAAGGCGCAGGGGGGACGCTGGCCGACAGGTACTGCTCGATGTCACGGGGTCGTTCACCACAGCGTGGCCGGGGTGCGCAGGCCCATCCGACGATACGGGCAGTGGCGCAATATGTGGCCGGCTTCACCGCAGTGGAAGCACAGCGGCTGGTTGTTCGATGTGCGCCACGCGTGTGCTTTGCTGAGGGGTGGTCGTGCGTCGGAGAGGGCAGGCGAAGTCGAATAGCGTTGATGCGGTGTAGAAGGAGCAGGACCGTAAAACGGCGGTGGTGTTGGCGCATAGCTGCGCAAAGCTTCACTATACGTCATGACATACGTACGGCACAGGCAGCGGCTGGGGACCGGCCATTGGCTGCACCGCTCGACGAACTTCGTCGCGAATGACATCCGAGATGGCTCCGAAACCCGGGTGTGTCTCGACAGGGCGAAGCTTCTGTAGCTCTTAGCGCACAATGCTCCTGACAAGCTCACGGAGGGCCTCGCTCTCGGCGCCGGGCAGCGGCATGCTGGCGTCCATAGCAGTTATCTTCGCTGGACGGCCGTAATACGCGAACCTCTGCTGCAATGCGCGCCCCATGCTTGTCGCCTCCCGAGCAAAGTCAACCACTCTGCTAGAAGGGTCGCGCACTAGTCCTACGAAAAGCTTCTCTTTCACTCCTCGCATAAGATGACGTACCTTCTCCGTTTCAGACATGGTAGGATCTGCACTGTTGAAGAGCCGCGTCATGTCTTCTACGAACATGGCGACGCTCTCATTTGGCCGCTGCGCTCGGGACTGCAGGGCGACTTCAGCTCGCTCCTTCCGTTCGTTGCTGCCCAATGTGTCGAGCAACTGTCACCGGAAGTCTTGCCAGGTGGGGATAGCGGATTCGTGGTTTTCAAACCACGTCTTGGCGGAGTCTTCCAGGGCAAAATAGACATTGCGTAGATTGCGGTCCTCGTCCCACAGGTTAAAACGCAGCGACTCGGTCGTAGCTGGCCAACCAGACTTCCACGTCTTCAAACTTGTCGCCATGAAACGACGTGGGAGTGCTAGGCGCACGAAGAAGCAGCGGTGGGGAACTGACGGCATTCTGGGTAGTCTGACTTTTCGAAGTGGAAGTCATTGCGCGGGGTGGTGCCGTCAGGGATCAGAACTCAGGATTTAAGCCTCGCAAGCGGCGGCTTGCCTTGTGGACAGGTGTCGTCTCCACGGGGTGTAACTGGGCATCGTCGGAGTCTCCCGGGAGCTCTTCGTGAATTTGGAAATTACCCAGCACCTCCACCAAAATGTCACCGAAAGCCGGCAGAAAGGGCAGAAGGGCACACCAGGATTAGCCAGGCAGACACATACAGTGAACGAACGCACGATCCGGGGAAGACAAAGAAGACCAGCGGGTGCTGTCCCACCGCATGGCGGCGCCAGTAAATGGCTAACACTGTGCCAATATATATCCCTCCATAGTAAACTGTATACGCGCTTTCTTTACAGCTCGTGTCAATTTTTCTCTGCTAACGATGTCAGCTCACCTCGGAGCAAATTGGTTCAGGTGTGCCTCAAGGGTCAGTGCTGGACCCCTTGTTGTTTCTCATATTTACAAATGACTTACCTACTTAGGTTTCGTCTAATATATGACTGTTCACGATGATTGCGGGCTCTACCGTCATATCTGTAATGATTTTAGCATTACAGCTCTTCAATCTGACCTTGCTATCGTCTTTAACGGGCGCATTTGGAAGACAGACAAGAGGATGTCAGTGAGAGGTTTTTATAATTACCTGACCAGCTCTAGATATTCCTTTGCAATGTTCTAATACAAAGTGTAATTCCCCATCGCTACCTATCAGGTCGCATTATCAACAACAACCTCTCTCACAAATTACGCAGAGAAAATATAACATCAAAAGCCCGTCTTGAGACAAGAGTGGGTTCATGGTTGGGGGCGATATGGAGGACAACATCGATGGTATCTTTCCCATTCACGATTATCTTATTTATTAGCGTAAGAGTCATATACATACATCGAATCATAAAAGCCAAAATACATTGTTGGCGCTGAGCGTCGACGCCCTGACGCTCTTACCGTGCAGACATGATAATAAAATGCACGAAATTTATTGTTCGCTTCATGTAATGCCGGCTAGTGTTCAACGTCGAAGACTGAGTTTGCTCTTCATTGAACTAGCGTTTGAGCCCTCTATTTTAAGTTTCAGTCCACTGGTAAACGTTGCTATCCTGAAGATCAGCCTGCCGTCACGGTCACTTTGAAGTTTGGTCGGCTTGAATCCCTCAAGCTAAAGTTTTCGCTCGCACGCGTTCTTCCGTGCCTGCGTGCGTGAGTGCTTGCTTGCTTGC
>JARKHS020006463.1:0-144225 GCA_030143305.2 Amblyomma americanum
GCACGCGTGACTTTCATATCAAAGCCAGGAAAACGACTAGCTCTCGAACACCTCCGCCCCATCTCCCTCACTTCCTGTGCTGAGTAAATGTCGGAGCACGCCATTTTCAACCGTCTTAACCCTTATGTTGAAGATAACTACCTCCTACCTCGCACCATAATTGTCTTCCACTAAAATATCTCCGCACAAGACATTATGCTCCAGGTCTCTCGAGAGATACTGAGCCCCTCTACCAGATCCGGCAGAAAAAGGCTATTCTAGGGCTTCATTTTACTAAAGCACTTGACAGCGTCTCGCAAAGAGCTATTCTCGCTAACCTCGTCCTAATAAATCCTGGTCACTGTACCTACGAGTATATACGCACTTTCCTCCCTGGTCGTACAGCTGAACTTAGCATTGGCTCTTTCCTCTCATGCCCTGTGACCCTCGGTAGCAATGGCACCCCCAAGGATCCGTTCTCTCCGCCTTTCTTTTTAATCTCGCCTTGTTCACCCTACCTCCCTAAATAGACGCTATCCGTCGGCTATACCCTGACGTATACGCAGATGACATCAGCCTATGGGTTTCAGCAGACAACGATGCTGGAGTTGAATCCGCACTCCAACAAGTGGTGGATGTTGGTGGAGCCGGAGCCCAACTCTCGTGCTCTCCTCCGAAGTCCGAGCTACTGCTCATCAGAGGTCAACCCAGCCCCCATGGCCATCTTCCCATCTACATTACTGCTAGTGGCCAGCCCATACGTGAACAGGATCAGGAGTAAAACCAGTCAAAAGACGGGACACAGCGAAGAGACGAGGCACACACACGACGGCTGGACTAGCAACTGTGCTTGTTAGAAGCAAACAGACTCCCAGAAAAATTGGCAAAGTTTGCGCAGCTCAGTTAACAACAATCTACATCAAAAGATAAGCTGTAATCTAACGTCGTTGCGAAAGTAAGCTAAGTTCCTTCTGCATGAGGTAGATAGTAGGACTGCTGATACAATCATCTCCTTGAATACTAATGAGGAACGCTTCGAGGATTTCACGCTCAACTTTTCTCTTGCCTCTGCCGACAATACTAACATTGGAAAATAGCGGGTAGCAACCGCACTCCCGGCAATGTCGAGGCAAGTTAGCGCCGTCAGTAGGGGACAGAGAGTTGTGGTGTTCTCTTAGTCTGTCATTAATACATCGGCCTGTTTGCCCAATGTACACTTTTTCGCAGGTCAACGGAATTTTGTAAACAACACCTGTGGCACAGTTGACGTAGCGGTTTTCATGTTGCGTCGAACAAACCGGCCGATAAGTCCTGCCCCGTGCAACACGTGAGCACAGGCGTGAAAGCTCGCAGGGAGCTGAAAACACCACATTGACGCCCTGCTTTCCGGCGACCTTTTTGATGGTGTGGGCGACTTTATGCACATAAGGGAAGACTTCAAAATTTCTTTTTTCCACTGACTTTGAGTCAACCCTTTTGACGTCTCAAACCTTTATCTTTTGCAAGAGCGTTTCGGCCACTGCCATCAGAAGTTCTTTTGGAAAACCGGCCGCCTCCAAACGTTCATACTGGTTATCGAACCTAGTCTTCATGCTGTGGTGGCAACTCTTTTGCAGTGCATTACGGAAGCAGTTAGTAGTAATCCCCCTCTTGACAATCTTGGAATGAGCTGACGAGTAGGGTAATAAGGACTTTTTAGTTCTACAGGTGTTGTTTATAAAATTCCGTTGACCTGCGAAAAAGTGTACATTGGGCAAACAGGCCGATGTATTAATGACAGACTAAGAGAACGCCACAACTCTCTGTCCCCTACTGACGGCGCTAACTTGCCTCGATATTGCTGGGAATGCGGTTGCTACTCGCTATTTTCCAATGTTAGTATTGTCGGCAGAGGCAAGAGAAAAGTTGAGCGCGAAATCCTCGAAGCGTTCCTCATTAGTATTCAAGATGATTGTATCAGCAGTCCTTCTATCTACCTCATGCAGAAGGAACTTAGCTTCCTTTCGCAACGACGTTAGATTACAGCTTATCTTTTGATGTAGATTGTTGTTAACTGAGCTGCGCAAACTTTGCCGCTTTTCCTGGGAGTCTGTTTGCTTCTAACAAGCACACTTGCTAGTCCAGTCGTCGTGTGTGTGCCTCGTCTCTACGCTGTGTCCCGTCTTTTGACTGGTTTTACTCCTGAACATGTACCAACTGACCCAGATTTCAACACTACTGCCATACGTGAAGTATCTACCATTAGGTTTTTGGGACTTCTCATACAGAGCAATCGGAAAAACATCGACACTATGGCTAAACTCAGTCTCTCTCTCGTAGACAATTCGTCTAATTCGTCGCAATGCTAATAAACATAGAGGCATGGAGAAGCTGACCTTCGGCGTCTTTTACAGGCGTTTGTTATCATTTGCCTCACATATGCCGTACTTTACTTTAGCTGCCAGGAACGGGACCGCGTTGACTGCCTTATTAGACAGGCATACAAGGCGGCTCTTCATTCCCCCCCCCCCCCCGGACCCCACCTTAAACTACTGGCATAAGGGGTCTACAACACTCTGACGGAGCTCCCTAAAACTCATCTCATTTCTCAGTACGAGAGTCACACCCCCACTCCCACGGGACGTCACATACTCGGCAAGCTTGGAATAAGCTTTGAAACAACCACCGCCGACAAGGCCCAGTTTCCGTCCTATAACCTTGCTAGCCTTATAGTTTCCCCTGTCCCTAAAACATGCACCCAGAGTATCATATCGCTCGCCGCAAAGACTGGGCTGAGTATGTAGAAAAAATATTTGACAGATCGGACAGCTGTCTATGTCGACGAGGCCGAGTACGCTGACTACGTTGCTTTTTCGTTAGTGGTTGTAAACTACTATGAACGGCCATTCATTGCGTGCTCCATTCCCGTCAGATCGTCTCAAGAAGCCGAGGAGGCGGCCATAGCTTTGGCGATGGTCTCTACCTCTGCAGAATCTATATTAGGCGACTCTAAATCTGCGATTCGTAATTTTTTCAAAGGCCGTGTCTCCCCTGCTGCACTATCTCTCTTCCACTCCACAAATCGCCAACTCCGCCCGATCCAATTGATCTGGTTCCCTGCGCACTCATCCCATCCAAGGAACGAGGCGGCCCACGATCATGCCCGAGGATACGTCGACCGGGATGTGGTGTCGCCCGTCCTGCGGACGGCGAGAGATCGCATGGTTACATTTCATGGCAAAACCATGCACTACGGCTTAGGCACACTTCTATACCCCCCCCCCCACACACACAGACACATATTTCTCTAAACCAACCCCAAGAGGTTGCGTGGAGGCAACTCCAAACGAACACCTTCCCCAACCTCGCGATATATTCCCGCATATAAACTGGGCTCTACTCTCTCTCCTGTCAACTATGTGGCCAACACGCCTCTCTACCCAACATACTCTGGGGTTGCCCTCAGGACTCCCCTCTTTGAGATTTGCGGCTCTCGAATCCAGGCCAATGGGAAGCCGCATTGCTAAGCTCCGACTCGCTCACACAGATCCGGGTCGTGACAAGAGCCCTAGAAGCCGCCGAACACCACGGGCTCGTGGCCACTTGATGGAGCTATAACCCCACATCATCTGCTACTTTTGTCGGTAGAAATAAAGTTTGTCCTCCGCCTCCAGGTGGACACCAACTCCGCTTACCTCAAAGTGCCAATCAGAGGTCCTCTGGCAATGGAGGCAAATATGCGCCCTTAATTCCCTTAAAATCAATCGAGTTAAAACCTTCAGCTGGATTGAAGAATAGGAAAAGCGTAAAGCTCTCTCAGTTTGTAGGTTTACAACACCACCAACTGACAGCCTTATTGAGGTGTCCACTGACTAAGGGATGCATTAATGCACCTTTCATTTCCTCAGATTCAACGGAGTCTGAGATCGTTGAGCTGGATCAATTGTTCCAGCTCCACGACCTGAGGGCGGCCCTGGTCAAATTGAAACGTGGCACTGCTCCGGGTGGGGACAAAATTAGTCAAATTCTTAGCCAACCCACCCGACCCGGCATACCTATTTTTACTCGATTACATCAACTCAGTCTGGCTAGGGGAAGTGCCACTCCTCACCGACTTGAATATCGCCGCGGTCACCTTCATTCCTAAAGCTGGCCAGCCAATAAGCGCAGACAATCTCCGTCCCATCTCTCTGACTTCCTGTGTGGGTAAACTGAGAGACGAAAGTACGCGACAGGTTGTCTGAGTTCGTAATGCCAACGCCTTTTCGCAGACACTATGTTTGGAATTCACCCACAAAGGTCTGCACAAGATGACTTACTACAACTATATCGGGCTATCCTCGACCTCGTCGTATACCCCCACAATAACAAGGTTGTACTCGCCTTGAATTTGAAGGGAGCATTCGACATCGTTACCCAAGAGATCATTCTCACTGACCTCTCTCAAACTAACTGCTGCAGGATCGCCTTTCAGTATATTCGGCAATTTTTGACCGAGAGCCAATCTTATATTCGATTCCAATACAACGTACATGGTCATTTTCATTTAGGAAAAAGGGGTGCACCACAAGGCGTGGTGCTCTCTCCCCTGTTATTCAATCTGGCTATGATGCACCTACCAGCCCCGCTGGGTGCTGTCGTCGGTGGGCAGCATGCGCTGTACGCCGATGACATCACCCTAAGGACCACGCAGAGCTCCCTCGGAGATATTGAGGCCAACCAGCAGGAGGCGGCAACCATAGTTGACCGTTATGCTCGCCGCTGAGGCCTCCAGTGCTTCCTCCTAAAGTCTGAATTTGTGCACCTACGCCCTCAGTAAAGTGCACAGCCAAAATTGAATTGTTCCTGATGAACAAATAGCGAAAAGGAACTCGAGGGACATAAATGGAAAGACGCAGTATTGCGTTTGTCTGCGTCATTATTTTAACGTCCATCGCGTTGCCTTTGCGCTATTTTTTCATCATGAGCGTTATCCAATTCGCCCAAATTTTGCTTTTGCAAAACTCAATTGTCTCTTGAGACAGGCTCAACCCCTGAACATATCGAAGTCCAGGTACGGGGGCTCTTTAGACATCAGCAGAGGTGGTCAGAAACGACATTGTTCAAACTCCGTAAGGTAGGGGACAAGGTGAGCCGCGTGGTCCACCGGGTTTCTACAACGCAGAGCTTTGCGATGCAAGGACGCCTTGCGGCTGCTGAATGCATTTGTAACCACACGAATTCTATATGCTACTTCGTACCTTCACTTGCGGAAGCAAGACGAGGATGCAAGTCATCCTCCGGAAATTTATTAAGCGGGTGGAGTGCTTGAAGCACTCCGGCACGGATTGGCCCGGTATTGCACTGCCTCCGGGATTGGGCTGGGCTTTAATAGCGCGCGTCTTTTCTTTCAATCATTGAACTCCTATCTTTCAACTCTCCTACTTTCAGCACGTGGCAGCGATTGTGGTTCGGCTATAGCCAGTGGCCAGGCCCGTCCACTTTCCTTTTCATTCTTCCTGTCAACAACAGCAAGCAAGCATGGTACACAGATTTCAGCAGCTCCGGGAAGCCCACTTTACCAACCAATATATGCGTCTCTCGAAGTCATTGTCGGCTCGCCGCCTTCTTGCTCGCCTACACACCCAACACACACCCAACATGGAAGAGCGCGTACGTATTCCATCGCAGTGGAGATGCGGCCTCCACGTGCGCCCTCTTCCCGCGAACATGAAAACTGAGGGCCATAATGACCGGCGCCTCGCGCGGGCAAAAGCCCTGGCTCCCCACTATTGGATCGAAAACCAGCGTATTCTGAATGGATGCCTTATGCTCCCACAATGAGGGACGGTACACGGCCGCAGTCGTCCACCACTCTATAACACTGAACGGCCTTACTTTCCTGGCCCACGACATACCACACGCGGAAGAGGTCGCCATTGCGTTGGCCGCACCTCAACCCACTTCCAGTGCAATTGTTTCCGAGTTACGAGGGGCCAGTCGAATGTCGAGCAGGGATAGGGGCCGTACCTAACTTACCGCCTTCTCAAAAACAGCGTCTACACCGGGAACCGCGCTCACCGGAATGTCCTTTGGGCTCCATCTCACATGGGCATTGAGGGACATGAGGCAGCTGGCACCACCGGAAGGGGGCTTTCTCATTGGGCATTCCCGACCCCGACGATCAGGAACTCGACTTACTGTGGCTTACTCTATGAAAGACATTGTTTTACTGCATTAATCTGGCCACGGTTTTTATCCCCGCCCGTGTAAAGGTCTCTCAAAGGCGTAGGAGCGGCTTCTCCTCTGCCTGTATACTAATACTTTGCTGTTCCCAGCAGCTCTCAAACACTTCGACTCTTGTTTTCCAGGTAGTTGTCCGCAGTATGCAGAGAAATCTTCGGGCCTGCCCCTCCAACCCTGCTATTTCCTCTCATCCCAACCCCACCCCTGAGGAGTGGGAGGCGACCATGCTCGGCAGTCTGGCCTACAGGTCAAAAGACCCTGGTTAAGCGCGCCCAGCTAGCGGCCGACGCCACTGGGGTCCCGTACTAGCGACCCCACTTAGTGTTTGTGAGAACCAGCCCCTTAAGAGTAGGTCCAATAATACCTTTCTGTACGTACTCTTTTCGATCCAATGAAAGTCTTTCACTGCCACCACCCTAAGACATCCATGAGCACGCTACTTGACGGTTGGACAGCAGATTCCTATATTACAAGTTCTGCGGCAAATCATACGCTAATCCGAGCATAATGAGTCAGGCACCAGCGCTGCAATTAAGCGGCGAATAATCTTCGCGTTAGCCTCACTTGGGAAAAGCATTGCGTGGTTTTTATAAATCCTCCAATGTTTGTTACCTAGAACTGTGGTTTGGCTGGTTTATCTGCCCGATAGTGCCTCCAACGGAGTCGTTTTTTGCGCATATAATTGTAGTACACGTTGTAAGCATAACGTTATTAAATTAGTGGGTTTTGAGGAACGGAAATGACGCAATAACTGTGTCATTGCTCGGTGGACACATCAACTGTGCTGTTAGGAACTGGAGTAAGGTGGGCTTGAAAGAAGAGAGAAAGAATCAGTGCCGCAGTTGAAGGCTCTAAAATAATTTCGATCATCTGGAGATCTCAACTATGTATTGACACCGCAAAGCACACGGGCGCCTTTTGCGTTTCGGCCACATTGAAACGCGACCGCCGTGGTAGACTTCTAAACGCATTTTCCAAGTTTTTAAGAAACTGCCTGCGAAAACTTCGCGCACGCCTTATCCTGCTGCTTAACTTTTCACCTTAAATCCCCCGGGGTGGCTAAGTGGTTATGGCGCTCGTATTTTAAGACAAACGACGCGGGTTCGGTCCCAGCAGTGACGGTCGAATTTCGATGAAGGTGCGCCCACTGTTTGACTTCAGTGAAACGTTTAATGTCCCCAGGTAGCAGAAGTTGTCAGTATTCCTCCACTACGGCGCTGCTCACAGCTTGAGTCGCTTTCGGATGTTAACTCTCATAAACCTTACATTTCAATTTAGCCTTCGCCTTTCTCTATTCTATCGGTACCGTCTCCCTCCGGTTACAAAAATTCGCTTTACTAATGTGTTCTACACGCATTAGAGAAGAAAGCAGATTGATTCCACGAAGCTAGAGCAGGCGGGGGTTTCCTTTTTATGACTTGGAGAGGTGTGAAGTTTAACTACTGACTATAATAATTATGGCCCTCCTATAGAACTAAGAAAATTAATACTGAGAATCAAACCCACAAAGTTGAAAGACAACTCCTCTACAGCGCATACTGAATTCTCTTTATAAACTCAATGAACGCATGAATCTTGTGCAGGGCAACACAACGCAATCTTATTCTATGTACTCACGCTAAGGCACGGTGCTAGGTAACTAAGTATGCTCACATTGTACAATGAACAGCACGTAGTCAGACGTCGTTCTGGTCTTTGTAGAATGGTACATACACACGGTGGAGTCTCGACACAGTTAAAAAAAAAGCAATAACCTAAAATGCACCTTTGCTTGTTCTTTATCCCTTATTTCGCGCTCGTGACAGTTCTGTTCCCTTATCTTTTCTTTAATGAGTTTTAAGAAATCAATACGGCACCCCATTCTCTGAATATCAGATCAAACTGCGTTCATTTTTTAGTGTCCTACTGCTATGTATAAAGTAAAAGCTTCGAGTCCAAAATAAATGGATTGCAATCAAACTAAGGAAGTCTTTCGAGGCGCATATTCAACTTGGGGTTCTGGTGACAGCAGTTTGCCTGAAAAATTACTTTTGTTATCTATATTATATTTATTTATAATTGAGTGCCAAAACTTGCCTTCAGCATTATCAGGAAGGCAGTGGGGTAATCTTCAAGTAGCGATAAGAATATCGGCGAATTCATTTGTTTCTCGGGTATAAATGTCGGCACGGTAAGACAAGCTTTTTTTTTTCTGACAAGAGCCATGGCCTCCAAAACACGCGAAACGAATATGCCGAGCAATTATTAAAGCGTCATGGCTCTGTTTTGATGTTTTTCGCAACGAACAACCAACTGTAAACATGACATGGCACCCCTGGCGGTAAAGAAACATTGATTGGCTCTTTCTGCGAAAACTTCCTCAGTGGTGTCTTATGAATGGAGGATGAAAACATGCATGCTGTTCTACTGTCAAAGGATGGACAACAATATTATTTTCGTAAACCTGGCACTTAATTTGTAGAAACCTGGCGGTGTAAATTCGCCTCGTGTTGAATAGTGTTCTGCCGTATAATTATTGAACAGCACTTGAACTCTCTTCGAAAGCACATTGCACACTGTGCCCAAGACATTTTATATATTCATGCTCAGATATATCAGAATCATCAGGATCCCAATAGATCGTCATGTTGAACTGCTCGTCTGACATTGTTTCCGTTAAGACGATGACCACGCAGGTTCATTCTGTCACCATTGAGCTCAATCTGCATATAACACTAGTGGATTGAAGGAGGAATTTGGTCTGAACTAGCCCTCATTGAAACGTTTCCCGCCTAGGAGATTTGGCTGAATTAGCGTGAAGAAATGTACTGCAGTTAACGCATTTATTTCTGCACAGTGTGCATACCAGTAACGCTTCCGCTAGGCACATCGCATAGAAGAATGCTTTTTCAAAAGTCGACGGCAGTCTAGGCAGCATCCAGGATGGCGACATCACTCCAAGCAGCTTCGACACGCGTCCCGACGATCCTTACTCATCTAAATCTCCGGTTGTGCAGAACTAGATAGACGAAAACGTGTTGCTACAGGCTGCCGTCGCCGTTTTTATTCTTACAAATTCTCTGTCCGTTTCGACGCGCGCTAATCTCAGCATACTGCCCTCGCCACTTTTTCTGGAAAAATTCTCATTCCCTTTCGACACGCGCTAATCTCAGCATGTTGCCCTCGCCACTTTTTCTGGAAAAATTCTCATTCCCTTTCGACACGCGCTAATCTCAGCATGCTGCCCCCGACGTTTTTTCAGGTAAATTCTCACTCCCTTTCGAACGCGCTATCCTCCGCATGCTGCCCCCGCCGTTTTTTCTAGAAAATTCTGATTCCCTTGCGACACGCGTTAATCTCAGCATACTGCCCTCGCCACTTTTTCTGCAAAAATTCTCATTCCATTTCGACACGCGCCAATCTCAGCATGCTGCCCTCGCCACTTTTTCTGCAAAAATTCTCATTCCCTTTCGACACGCGCTAGTCTCAGCATGCTTCCTTCGCCAGTTTTTCGGGAAAAATTCTCATTTCCTTTCGCCACGCGCTAATCTCAGCATGCTGCCCTCGCCGTTTTTTTCTGGCAAGGTTTGACCTGTCGAGAAAGTTTGGGTAGGAATAGTGCCACCTCAAAAAGCTACAGTTATATTTCTGGGTGGGAACAGGTAAGAATCGTGTTTTTTTTTGCTTAACTTTTACCACTCAGAACGCAGCGGATCATATACGAGACCTGCTTGTTTTAACACATAATAGTCTGTTCTCCCCCTTGTCGGGGCGGTTGTGCAACTGTGCTACATATATATTTTCTCCTCTAAATATAAAATTAAGTTTTTAGTCATTGTGCTTTGTCGTTATTCACAGCTCGTGGCTCTTTTACAAGGCTATTGCAGCTATTAACCCTGAAAGAGGAGCGAAGGTTGAAAAGAAAGGCGCATAGCAACACTGCCTAGCAGCGAGACTTGCTGCAGTCATAACAGCAATCAAAGACTATCATTTGTAGATTTTTGGCTGGTGTTGTTCTTTCTAGGACAGCACATTTTGTTTTCCAAAGAAGTGTTTTATATTTTCTATGATAAATGTTGTGCTCAAAAATAATTTTGGCGCTGGGAGACTGCTTAAATCTCATGGTGCCATGTTTTCACTTTAATTTTAATAAAGTGCTCCTTCATACCAAGCTATATTGCTTTTGGTTCTCAAGCAATGCTATAGCGATGAAAATCAAGGTGTTGTGCAAACGTTTATTATTTAGACATAGTTAAATTGGCTGCAGGCAAATTTCCTCTAGCAACGAATTATGGAGCCTCACGCTTTCAATGATGTCAACGACGTAAAGATTGTATTTGTAATTTAATGTGCACTTTTAAAATACTTGCATAGAAGCCGCATTTTGTACGAAAAAGGTATTAAAATAAAGGAACAAGCAGGCAACAGAACATTGCATTAATTTGAAACATATTTTCTGCGAACGAAACCAAAACGAAAAATATCTGTAAACTAACAGGAAAGCCAAAAACAGACAACTGAACTCAATTTTTCTTCACAGATTTTCTGTACATGATAGAAAAGAAACGCTGTAAGATAACAGAATCCCTGAGGACAGAAAAGTGAATTTCACCGACATTTACAAGGTTTCAGTAAATGTTGAGAAATTAAAAACTTAAAATCGCAGACTTACTTCGAAACAGAAAATAGAACTTCACTGAAATCTGACAGAGATTTTCGGTAAATAATCAAAAAGTAGCATTGTAAAATAAACGAAGAATTGACAAACAGAAAACAGAACTGCACGAACAATTTCTGGCTGGACCGCTGGCAGAAAATGTCTGTTTTTTTCCGAAAATGTTTTACAGTGCCAGCCACCGTGACGGGTCCCGTTTTCCGAGCAAAGTATGTATTCGAAAAGCAAGAATATAATATGGCTGCTATCAAAAGGCCAGCTACAAATATTTCAAGACAATGAGGAGCTTAAGAGAGAAATATAAATAGTAAATCATAAGTGTTTACTAAATCAGCTTGTTATAGGAACAACGTCACACGGCTTCAATGTTTCCGCCAAAGACGACAATGTTATTAACGAGAAAACTTCTTTCATGACCCAGAAGACAATTTTAATATTGCTTATAGTCTTCAATATAACATCATGCATAGTGGTTGTGTTGCGTTATTTATCGTGGCGCACTTTTCACAACTCGTGAAAATCAATGTTCTATAGCATCAGGAACAACATAATTGTTGGAGTTGCGATTTTTAGCTATAGATGAAAGGAAACACCGTAAAGACAGAGCCCAACGTAGAAAGCAGATGCAGGGATCAACCGCGTGACCTGCGCTACAATACATGACAATCTAAGACTCACACTTATGGCTGTGTGGCTTATAGTTGTTGTGTCTCATAAAGTACTTTCCAGAGGCTAAATTGTGACCGTCATCTTTCATTTCTTCTTTCGCGCTTACAAATGTCCGACGTCATTAGGGCTGTCGCCAAGACCGTGCGATGGAGTCGAATCCTTCAAGAGAAATGCTCCCCTTGTCGCCAACGGCAGCTTTATACAGCGCGTAGAAGGGTGAGAAGTTGGCAAGGAACAGCTCGCATTCATGTCCATTATTCTTTTAAAAAATTCTGAACAGTGAAAAGGTGTAAGGTACCAGTACTGAAATATTAAAGGTAATGGTTCATTCTTCGATGCGTAGCAAAATCGTTCTTTTATTGTGTTTTCACCGAGCGCGTCTAGCAGCGGAGGCTGCCATAAAAACTTAATGAGGAACGCGTTTTACGATAGCAAAAACTTTAATAGCAAAAGAATTCAAACCTGACGGCGGGAGAGCTGCGGTTGTATTAAATGTAAGAGCAATTTCTTACAATATATGAAAAAGTTGCGCTCATATGCACTTTCCCGTTCGAAAATTATTTTGCCCACAATTGTTGGGTATGGCTAAGGCCGATGAACAGCAGTCGAGTGCTATGGCAAGTGAAGCAACCAAAGCAGCAAGAGTCGCTGAGGTCATTTCCCAGCGCGAAAAGAAGACCGAGTGAACTGGGCGACACACAAACCCGCAAAAGCAGAGAGAGAAGCCGAGCCCGCTGTCAAGCTAAAAAACGCCAGCATAAGCGAAAGCTCCTCAAGCCGCGAAGGCGGAGGTAGTTCGGCAGCTGAATAGCCTGGCCATTTCTATGCCTGGATACCAGCATCTATGAGTCATCTGGCTATCACCATCTCCTCCTATGAAGTTCCCGTTTACACCTACTTTCGTGCATGAGATTTAAATTCCTTTTCTGTTTTTTTCAAATTCGTGTCGGTTGAAACACGGTCTGGGCCGCCTGAGTTGAGCTGTGAGGGTGTGTTATCTGCAAATGAACATTTCAGTTATCCATTTGTCACCTTCTTTGCCGGACGATTCATCCCTGAATGTGTTATCTAGCGCTACAGTGAGGATAATTTGCTCCAACAATGGAAGAGTGGCTACCACCTAAAGAAGCGGCCGATCGGTTGCTAAGAACGAGTCATACGGTCCACGGCAAGCGCATTTCGTTGGATACGAACTCAATAACGCTCTTGGGCTCTGCGTTGCGAGTAGACAGTATTTAAGGACGGTGAGATGGTTAGTAGTAGTGCGGAGTTCTCTACTATGGTGCGTTGCATAACAGAATGTTTGGCTTTGGGCAAGGAAAAGTGCCATGGCTAAAACATTTCAAGAAGGCATGAGCTACAGCGTGTCGACAACACCAACGAGTGCGTTGAGCGTGCAGTTCATTATTCACGCACCTCGAAAGTGTCATCTCTACCATAAGTTGTCATGTGTCATGCATTGTCTTTCGTCTGAAAGTGCTCTCTGAGAAAATAAAAAGATTTGAATTAATGCCCCAGCATACGCGTCATTCGCCTGCGCATATGGTTACTTTTCTAAAACTGCAAGCGTTGATGACAGATTTCTTTCTTTAACCAACTGATATCTTTGTCTTGGTATTCAAAGCCAGATGTCACAATCTAACTCGAAAAGTAATGCCTCCGTTGGTCCTTTTAATAAACCCGCTAATGCACTGATCAGCAATGCGTGAGTTGGCAGGTTGCCAGTGAGCTGTTGTGAAGGGCAGCTCGGATAATGGGCGAATTTATTCAAATAGAATAAGCACAAGTTTACAGTGGTGGCAGATGCTAACAGCTCACAACCAACGATAACCGCGGTTAAGCACTGCACAAGGAGGCCTGTTTGGTGCGTGTCTAGCTACACGTATACCGCTCCGTGCGCTGTTATACCCAATCCCACCACTCGTTCTCAATGGAGCGAGCATAGAAGTGTGTGGAAAACCTGAGCACCGTAAGGGAGCACGTAAACACTTAACGTGAAAACGCTCCATCTAATATTCGTTCTCATGGCATATTCCAATTGGGCGATCCGAGGCATCAATCTGAACACACGTAGGGAAAAGCAGGTCACTGCGGTATCTGCAGGAGGTTTGAATCGATGACTGAAGCACAAGACGCGCTTAGGCAGCGTGAAGGTAGGCGGTGTGATGAGGTTCGGAGAGTTGATCGTAATCCGTGACTAGGTGTCAGACCTAAATAAAACTGCACCGCTAAAACAGGAGTTTTCGTTCGCAGAGCAAGAAATAATTTTCCCAATCGCCCCTTGGAATACTCCCTTATCCAACTTTGTGCCTATGTTCATTCTGCGGCAGCCGAAACACTTATCTATTGGTAAGAGAATAAGGATTAAAAATTTTCCCGTTACTGAATTAAGCCTCCCTCCACTGGCCCCTAAAAGTGTACGAAAATTAGTTTTAATGCAAACAAACGATATAATTTGTTTCATGGGCGTCAAGAAATGCGTTCTGGCAAATCTCAGTTGCAGACGTTGAGTGGATTATAATTTAATTTTCAACGCGGTTCGAGAAGCCGCTCTGCCTTTCCACTCCTATCGTGTAACGTCAAAGCGCACTTTCTCCAATTATTTTGACTTCATCGAACCAAGTCGACCGTCACATAATGGCGCCGACTGAGATAGCATGTTCCCGTGAAAAATTGTTTCTGAATATTTATTAGCATAGCGCATTGGTGTTTTGAGCTCAATTTCATAATTGCTACCAGACTCGTAGGCCTCTTTAAGGAAACAAAAACAGACACCCAAAAACTTTGTGTCGGTAGCGTTTCACGTTCCTCGCCACACGAATGAGTTTATTTTTTTTTCTCTTTTCTAGCACACAAAACCTTATTTTCCGGTGAGAGTAGCCCCCCTGTGTTGAGAATGTGGTACGGTGTATGACGAGGCCGAATTTAATTTTTCCGCAGTATGCATTCAAGACTTCAGTACGAATCACTGTGATGAGTCGGAGCTTGGTTTAGTTGGTTTGTGAGGTTAATGTTCCAAAGTGACTTGGGCTGTGAGGGCGCCGTGTGGGAGGGCTTCACATAATCCCTACCACTCGCGGTTCTTTAACGGACACTCGCATCGAACATCACATGGGCCTCTGACATTTCGCAGCCATCCCAAATTCCACTCCCAAAGCCGGGCTTGAACCCTCGTACTTTAGGTAAGCAGTCGCTCATCATGCATAACCTCTAGGCCACCCCGGCGGCAAAGCAGAAGCTTGCATGCATTTCCATGCTTACAACCCTTCCCACAAGCCATGTTCCCAAAAATACAAAACGAAATCCGACATAGACGGTTCTGCGTACGCATGTTTCATGCGATATCTAGGAGCTCGATTGTTCTCACAAGAAGAGGTCCGTCGACGTCTCTGCGGCATTAGTGACGCACATCTGAGAATTTCATAACCTTGCCTCCCCCTATCTCCGTTGTCGTCATACCGAACAACGACCTTCATTTTATTTTGTGCGTCAAATATTTCCCCATTTCCGTCTGTCTCAAAGCCAATGCACTTTGATGCATTCCACGTATGAAACATTCTTTTTATGTAGCTTCTTCACGGTCAAGGTCGGTCGCTGTTCGCGCTGTCGCGGGGTCTTGTTAGCATCGACTGCCAGCGGCCTCGTTCCCCGGAGGTCGCTGACTTGAGATTTCCCGGCCGGTGCTTGGCGACCGTCGCTGCGCCATCCAGGAGGAGCTTTAGGGCTGTGGCGAAGGTCGGCATGGAGACGGTGATAGAGACTGACACTGGGAAATTGTCGCCATGCGCTGCTGGGCCACATAGTCCACTATCTCCCGGGGTTGTTGACCTAATGGGGGCAGATCATGTCGACGGGAAACCCCTGCTGTCCAAGGTGTCGATATGTGCACTGGCGATAGAGGTGACCGGGTTCCCCGCAGTGAAAGCAGAGACGTGGCCGATATGGGGCATGCCACAGGTACGTATTCCGCTGGGGTGGTCGTCGATTGTAGTTGTACGTGTCGGGGTTTGCAGAAAACAGTAAGCCGACATTGGACGGAGGGAACGGTGCCGAAGAGGGCGCAGGACGTCGCAAGGCTTCAGGACACGTTGGGCGATGGTACTCAGTGGAAAAAGGCGACGAATCAGCGGACGATAACGAAGGCCTAAACGCTTGGACCTTTTCGCGGACGAGGCTAGAGAGAGAGAGCCGGACGTCGGCTGGGGAGCTCCGAAAACTGTCTGAAGCTCTTCGCGCAAAACGGAGCGGATAAGGTCGCGGAGAAGATCAGGATGAGCCCCGAAGTCAGGAATCGGCTCTGTAACCGAAGCGGCGAGTGCCGGCCGTTCGTAGCTGGTAGACCACCTCGGAAGCATCTTCTTTATTGTGACCTATTCCGTTTAAGAACTCAGCAACAGTCCCTGGTGGACTGCGCACGAGGCGAGCGAACAGTTGCTCTTTAACGCCGCGCATGAGGTGACGCACCTTTTTCTCTTCAGGCATGGCGGGACCAGCTCGCCGGAAGAGCCGGGTCATGTCCTCTCCGTACAGCGTTACGCTCTCGTACGGCACCTGAATTCGATACTGCAAGGCTCGTTCAGCCTGTTCTCGATGATCCGTGTTGATGTAGGTCTCCACCAAGCGTCGGTTGAACTCGTGTCATGAAGTTGACGCGTGTTCTCGATTCTCGTACTAGGTACGAGTGCCATCCTCTAGGCTGAAGAAGCCGCTGCGGACGAACGAAGCTTACCCCAATTTTTTAATTTTATTTATCAGCATGGAGTTATAAATACACACTTCAAAGCTGGATGAGCCAGCTTTCTCTCGTTGCAGGCTTATAAAATGCAGAATGCATTATGTACAAACGCCGTTTTTGTGATTGATGACACATAAGCAGTTATAGTGAGTTCATCAATGAAAATAAGCGCAGAAACACCATTTCCAGCCATCTCAACAAGCTTTGAAATGCAAAAATTTGGCGACAGATTTTTCAGACAACATGAATGATACAGGAAATTTAAAAGCTAAACTCCGTTTCGATTTTGGTGGCCTTCAAATTCTCAATATATACTTGCCCCATAAAATAAAAACTAAAAATTTGTTTGCTCGATTATTGGCAGATGAATTTTACACGTATCAACATCCAGCTTTAATTATCTGCTATTCATTCATGAGCATCTCTAATTTCAGCAACACAGCATGAACAACGTTCCAGTGGGAGCCCCGATCCTAAAGCCAAAATTTTGCGAAGAGGATTTGACATTAGACTGAACTCATTCATTGCAAACAAATGAAACTCAACAACACCAAAAGGCCACGGTGGCACAGTGATTATCGCCTTCGCGTGCTGCAGCTTGAATTCATAGGTCTGATCCGGGCTGTGCCGGCTGCATTTCGGTGGAAAGATACGCGCCTTCTGTGCGATACCAGTGGGCGTCAAAGGAGCTCAGGAGATCGAGGTTAACCTGGAGCTCTACACTACGGCACACCTCTAAACTCATTGTTGCTTTGACAAATGGTGCATGGATGTACTGCGGCTTGTTCCCGAGGTGATGGAGCTGCAGCGTTCACACAATACTAGCTTAAGTGCTCCGAACCAGTTGCATGTGCACATGACTTTCACGTGCCTCCTAAAGCACGTTTGCACGACAGCCTTAACCGATCACCCGGCGCCAATGTCTTATATCTGAAACAGGTGTCCTGGAGCAAATAAGATTAATTTGAATTCATTCTCCTCTCTCTGCGTCATTAATGTAGAGTTCTTCAAAATATCGAGGCGTTGACCTTAACCAATGAAAGATTTGTTGTTGTTCAAAAATTGTTTTATTCTTGCGATGAAAAGAGACAAATTATGACATGAAATGCTGTACAGTTACGAACTCTATAAACAAAAGATTAATCCTATGTTTAGAATGTGGCACTATGTATGTAACTACTAAGCAACGGGTACGGATACCAAATAGGATACAAATACTGGTTCCCAGTGAAAAACACAGACGTTTCACAAGCAAAAGTAAGGCGCACAATAACTGCGTTCCTTTCAGAGGACACTTCAACCACCCACTGATGAAAGGTGCCAAGGAGGCTTTTAGAAAAGGTGTCAGAGTAAGAGGCACTGTAGTCGACAGCCTCGGATCAATTTCGCCCAGTTATGCTTCTTTCACCAGCATAAATACCGCACAGCACATGGCCGTCTTTTGTATTTCACCTACAAAGTAATGACAATGCTATCTATGGAAGGGTATAGTGCGAAGACTAACTTCAGCCTCCAAAACGGACGACCATTCACTGCAAAATGCTCTCAATCGGATGAGCGCATGCTTGTGATGACTGTAATCACCAGTCTACATCGAATCATGTCGTCAATAGGTATATTTGTTTGGTTTATAGTTTTTGGGGGTTTAACGTCCCAAAGTGACTCGGGCTATCAGAGACGCCGTAGTGAAGGGCTCCGAAAATTTCGACCACTTGGTGTTCTTAACGTGCACGGACATCGCACAGCACACGGGCCTCTAGAATTCCGCCTCCATCGAAATTCGACCGCCGCGGCTGGGATCGAACCCGCGTCTTTCGGGCCGGCAGCCGAGCGCAATAACCACTCAGCCACCGCGGCGGCTTAATACGTATACCTGTAGGACACAGGAAAAACGTTTGCCGCCTGAGACTGAACCAGAGGGCTACTGTAGTGTAAAATTCTGAAGACTAGTTTTCGTAGCATGCGCTTCTCATTTCGCGCATCTTTGCTCACCGCATTGTGAACTGCGCTCGCCAGTGGCACATCACACTTTCCTAGGTTGTACACATGGGTCTCACGCTTGCCCCAGCTTTATCGGCACACTGTGAGGAAGAAGTGCTACAGGCCACCCACAACCGCCCAATTCAAGCACACGCGTGGTGTGTCCCGCTACGCTTCGTGTAGCCCGTCGTAGTCGCTGCGTGCACAACACTAGAATCAAAGCAGAAATCTTGGCTAGTTTGTTGTGATTTATGTTAAATTTAAGACTAGTGCTTAAGTCGTGGGTGTAGAAAAAGGATCAGACAGGACAAGGACAAAGCATCAACTGGATTTTTAATTGGACACACCATACATAAATACATTTGGGGTGAGAGACGCGCGCGCAACATCGGACAAAACCCTCAGGAAACTAAGACATCGTTACTACACACGTGTCAGACTATTTTCAAGATAAAAAACTTCTTTTGCGACAAAGCAAGAGAAGGTTAGCTGACACAGTTTTAGACTTCCTTTCGAATGGGGAGAGCCTCGCATATCTCCCGTTGTAGCCTCGTGCCTCCCCTGCCTAACACACACGGGGCATCAAAAGCTGGCTTCCACGCGTAACACTTCCGACCTTTGACAAGAAAGCCTCCTCCCGCTAACGAATCGATCAATGTGCAATGCTCTCTCAATCGGTCGTGGAGGCATCGTCCCGACTGCCTGACATGGCACATCCCGGAGAGCAGTGGAATTCGGTAAACTACGTTAACTTGGCAAACCACAAACTTGCCTTCGTGGGTAATAGAACAGACTGGCTTCTTTTCCTCATTTACAGCTTTGCAAATGCTTACAAGTTGGTCGGGGCCGGTGAAGAAAATGTGCACGCCGCACTTCCCTCCGACTTTCTTCAGCCGGTGTGAAAGCTGACGCGCGTTAGGAATGGCTGTACGCCTGTGCCTTTAGCGCCATTTTCGGTTCTCATAATTGAGCGCCTCCCTTCCTTATCTCTTTTATCAGGCACTCCGCCACAGCAGTCAGTTTCCTAACAGAAACCTGCCTTGACCAATCGCACCACTTGTTGATGCATGCTCTCCGCCAATTTTCGCTGGCACGACCTTCCAGGAGCCCCGCGCAGGCGCGTTTTCGCAATTCCCTGCTTAACGAATTTTTAATGGGCCGAATCAAAAGCTAAAATATCCTTCGTTGTGCGCGGCCGCTACATCTAACAAAATATACTCAACCAAGTATATCTACATGCGATGTCCGCAATGTTTATTCATTGATAATCATTTTGTCTTATTTCGGATCTAGTAATAGGCTTTTACGCTTCTAGACTTTCGCTTTAATGAAGTATTCTTTCAGTGAAAGTCTTTTGAGGGGCTACCTGGTTTATCTCGATCGTGTAATACTTAGCGCAAGATACCACAAGAAACGGTGTTAACGTTCCAGTGCGACTCAAACTATGGGAGACACTGTAGCGAAGGGCTCGAGATGATTTCGACCATCTGGGGTTTTCTAACGTGCACTGACTTTGCACAGTACGCGGGTCTCATACATTTCGCCTCCATCTAGATGCGACTCCCATGAGCTGGATCGAACTTACGTCTTTCGGGTCAGCAGCCGAGCACCATAACCACTGAGACACCGCGGCGGCTGCCTTTGTGCGTGTCGTTTTTGTTGTGTGCCCATGTGTGAGCTAAGTAAAGGCAGTCCACAGAGTGTATTTAAAAAAAATAATTGTTTAGTCTACTGACCCATTTACAGGTATTACTATAGGATTAGAAATGTGAGTAAGGTATTACTCGATGCCATGGTGACGTTATTTTTTTAGAAAGTTCGAATAAGTTTTTTTTATGAAATTTTGTCGAGTAGGCCAGAGAAGTGCGTTTTATCAATTCAGGCGGCGACCGTATCAGCATCCGTCTAGGCAGCTGTGTACAACCGTAGGACCACACGCCTGCACTGATGCCTCGAGCAAAGAGCATCGAAAGGCTAATTAAGATTGAAAATGTTTCATTCAATCCCTCATTTTACAAAACGAGAAGCCTTTTGTATTGAACAGGTATTCCAACTTTGACTTCAATGTCTTCAATGTTTATTACAACCTCCCATTGCGAATGAATGGCTTTGGCGTTCGCCTGTTGATAAGAAACTTGCGGGTTCGGTCCCGGTCACGGCGCCCCTATTACAGGATTACAGAAAACTGAGCATGCGTTAAACTCCACAGTTTAAATTTATGTTAATTTTCTATATATCTTATCATTTTCCTTTATATCAGGAATGAGAATTCTGTTGAGCAGTCTCTCCGTAAGCCGTGTTGTCATTTCTTTAGCGTGCAATGTTTATCAAATAACGTGGCGAATGTTAGGAAAAGAATCTTCAAAACGCGTCGAAGACCCGAAAGGATAGGTGTCGGCCAACAGTTTGCCTAGTCAGTTTATTACCGAGCGTTAAGAATTTACACCTGTCCCCCTTCCATGTGAGTTCTAAACTCCCCGATTTTCTTTCAGGATTAAAATGTATAAAAGATACTGACAGGTAAGTTCAGGCACGAGTTGAACCGGCCTGACCTGTATTTTGCGGACATCGACCAGTTTACCTTAGTAATTAGTTTGTAGGCAACGGAGAGTAAGCTGATCGCCCTGTAATATTTCATGTCCTGGGCCACTCCTTTCTTATGAATGAAGATAATGTTAGCGTTCTACCAAGCTCCTGGTACTGAGATGTGGTGCAAGTTTATTCGGTGCGATTCTGTAATGCAGCTTGACTGTTCGCATTCGATTAGGTTTAGAAAAAAATTTCAAGGATCTAAATGCTCTAAATGGTTTCAAAGCTTAGGCTGAAGTGACCACATAATGTGATACGAAAAGTTGAGTTAGCAGCAAACGCCTTTACGTTTTGCCTATGCATAAATCCAGGCGCGCTTCGCGTTGATTAGCCCTCCCCTAGTTGAGAGCCGTTGCCCGCGCTCGCTCAGTTGTGCCTTGTATATTCCTCCGGCACAAGTGATTACCAAAGACTTGGCGTAAGAGCGGCGTGCTCAGCGACCACAGCAACTGTGTGATCGGCGCGAGCGACAAAAAAGAACGACTCATGCAGTTGCAAACTCAGACTTGGTGCGTTACAGTGTGGCGCTGTTTGATCGCTTCTGCCTAAGCATATTTTATTCGGTGGCGCTGCATCGTAGGCAGCGAAATTCTTGGCGATTTGAACAATTGCTTCTGTCACTCCGTGTGGCCAGGAAAGGAAATGGCCTTGTTCGGGATAGTGAGAAGAAGAGGCAGCGGTTCTGCGACAAGCGGGGCTTTACACAAGCGTAGTCACTGGACGATTTATCTAGTGATTATGAACAAGCGAAGGGTGCCTTAGAGCACTGAAAAGGCCGTAATTATTGGCCCGGGCCCTGGCCGGGCCCGGTACCCTCTAACGTTAACCGACCGAGCCCGGCTCGCTTTCTCAAATACATGCCCGGGCCCGGCCCGAGTCCGAGTAAACTTTGACCTACCCAGCCCAGTTTGGGCCACCAAGTGTGCGGACCCGGCTAAAGCCCGAAACAACATAACAGCTGTAGGCGCACCACAGAAGCGAGATGTTCTTATTGCTATGAATTTCAGGGGGAAAAATACTTCGTTTTTAGAACAGCGGTGCAAAATTAACTAGTTTCTTGTCCTTGTTATTGAGTTGATATGTTTTTTCACCGAAGAAAGGAAAGTGCCCTGGATACTAGATATACCCATTTAGTGAATATAATTTATTGAAGCCTGTTTCATACCCGGTAGTTTCGGGTTTAATTTTCGCAAGCGTATGTCAAACAGCCTACAACTTTGCAATTGGTTCGCCGCCGACACGCAAAAGGTCACACGAGGCCATAAGGCAGTGAGTTTTACGCTGTAGTGTCTGTTCAAATAGCAGAAGCTTCTCCCACTGCATCATCCTCTATAGGCACTATGCTTCTCTAAAACTTCATGTTAACGCTGTCGTAACTTAGACAATTACTTTTAAAATATGTTGTAGAATTGTACGGCAAAAGAATTGGAAAAAAAAGAAAGGAATTGACAGACAGGAGAGGAAGATCTTATAAATATTGTGTATTCAATATGAAAAGTCCTTGGCACGAACGCAAATAACGAAAGGAGGGAAACCGCACAACATGGGTGCTATGAACTACATTAGCATTTATTGAAATTCCCGGGCTAGGACCGGATTCCCCTCCGAGAGTAACCTCCTGTATGCTCCTAGAAACCTGGTGCAGTGCCACCAAGAAAGAGAAGAAACATTACGATTGTCAGCAAATATGAGGCCTTAATATCGAGTGTCGAAAATTATAGAGCAAAGGATGTGCTGTGAAGGAAGTGTGATGCATTCAGAGTCGAATATTTTGACCAAAAGAGCGAAGACAAGCTTACAGTTCCTACTGGTCCAAAGCTATATTGGGATGATCGAAGTAAAATATTTCTCATGTTATGTGCGGACGCCGTGCTTGCATTTCTACAATCATGTATAACGTTTCTCACAAAGCAAAGATGGCGGCAAGTAAAAGTAGTGTGTCGTTAAAACTTGCAGTGCTACAGAACCTGAGGTTTCCAGGGAGCAAAATTGTTTAAGGAAAACAGAGTGGCACAGCTGCTTTTCTGTCTGAGTTATTTTACCTTTTAACTTTTCTGCATAGTTTTAATTTTTTCCATGCTAACTTAAGACATGACTTGGTGCCGAAGATTAAAAAGTTTTCACTCTGTAAATACTTCAAAACACGCTAATTGTTTTTGCCTGGTGTTTGTTAATCCCCTGAGAACTTAAGAAGCGGGCATTCCATGAAACTACCCGTTTACTACATAAGCCCGAGCTCGACCCAGCCTCGTCAGCTTAAGCTGACGAGGCTGGGTCGAGCTCGGGCTTATTACAGGCCCAAGAACGGCTAGGGCTCACAACACAAAGCCCGCGTCCGTACCAGGCCCGCAAGGAATTGTACCCTGTCCGGGCTTTTGGGTAAGCCCGAGATTGTGGATTGCTTAGGGTACCTCGATGGCCAGAGCGGGTATCAATGCACGCTACAGAGGCGTACACAAGCGAATAGTATTCCGCCATCTCTCGGTGGATGGGAAAACGAGGAGAGGCAGAAGCTTTGCTCGCTCCGCCCTTTCGTTCGCGCCAAAGACAATAGTTGTCCTACCCTCCGACAGGTGCGCAGATTACACCGACAGCACGGTTTGACACCGTAAGCGTCTTGCGACTATGATTAACAATCTTAATACTGATACTCAAGTAAAGGAGTATTCATACACTCTTAGCCACGGAGAATGTAAGAGTTTGAATCAGAGTTTCACGAATAAAGTGACCAAAGACCTCTGGGGTCGAATGCGCGGTTTGTGATTGAAGCTGATCTTTCAGAACTTCCTGCACCATCAGACAGTGCCGCGGCCATCTAATGTGCAAGAGGTACTGGCAGTTGCTCTTTGTGTCGCGGCAAACACAAGACTGCATTATAAACCATGGGGAGAGTAGAAAAGGGCACCTCGTGTCTTGTGTCTGTACCGCTAAGGCGCGCGACTGATAGCACCCGTTATCTTGACGCGTCTCGCGCTGCACACTCACAGAGAGTCAGTGCTTACGTGGCTTACGTGTGGCTTTGGTGAAGCGCAGACGCTCGCGCCTAAGCATGTGGCGTCGGAAAAGCTCCACGGGAGCTAGCATACTTCGCATAACAATTCGTTGGTAGCGCTGAAGACAGATAATAACGGAGAAATATAAGAGACGAACTCACTGTCATAACTGCTCAAGGCGAGAAGGAGGTTATATAAAAGAATAAAGAATTCAATCGTACTTAAGACGTCAGCAGAGTCACAGTGCCCCCGATGTATCATCGCGCGAACGGAGTTGCCAACGTGTGCTGTTTTCTAAAAATTCTAAAAAAAAGGGGACCTTTCGTGACATATGGAATACGGATGTTTTTAGAATTTCAGCGCTTCATTGCGCACTTCTGCACGATCAGCGATGCATATCGAAGACTTATTCATGGTACCTTGCTGTATGTCGTGGCGTATGTCTTGTCTGTTATCGTAAAAAGGGGCTATTTCTGGTTGATTCTGCACGTTGGAAAGTTTCTTCTCTCTATAATCTTCAAAGTCCATACTTTTAAATACACACAATGAATTTTATATGCCGCTTACAATGTCGTTGCTCTGGTTTGCCTGGTTTTCAGAACGAAAGCTAACAACTGAAAAATAATACTAAGCAAATTGCAGATGATAGGCAAAATTCTACAATGCTCGTTTATTCTTGGAGTTCTCTGTTTTGACTGTGAAACCTTTATTTTCGAGTAGTGTTTATGCATATTCTTTGCTCATCTCTCTTCGTAGAGGTAGGGGGAACCTTGGCGCTAATGAAAATATCATCAAGGCTCCAAACAAGAACCATGTGAGAACATGCCGAGAAAGCAGCGCGTTGAGATGGAACACACACAAAAAAGGGGTGACGCGACCCCTCACCTTCTTGTATCTACGTTTAATTGCCAGGTTAATGCGCCGTTTCCTGATCATTGTCTCAAACCTTCATCACCCAACTACACTCTATTTTCATGACGTTGCTATAGGACGAGGTATTAAACAGGTGGCCAGAGTCCTGTAAAGCGATCAAGGCAGATAGGGCGTTCCTTCACTTCCTCAGCAGGACTCACCTCGACTCGCCGTTGTGAACAGGTGCACTGATTGTGTGCTGTCTGAATTGGCCCTCCTCTTGTGTCTTCATTATCGTCTACCGTAACCTTCTGTCCTCCCCTCTCTACTTGCTCCTAGTGAATGCTATTCAGGTCTTGCTGACCACCAGAGGAATTCCTCCCTGCCGCTTCTGTGTCCCCTACAGCAGAATCAACAATGTTAGTTTCGGGCAGAGGAGACATCGCTGCGCCTGCCTCGGGCAGCAGCAGTTTTAGCGGCGCCGTTTTCTCTCTGTCCGCGTGAGAAAAGGGATGGCGACCAGCAGCTTCGGCGGCGGCGGACACAAGTTCGTAGTCAATGGGACTAATGTCAGTTTTGTGGGAGGACAAAGCCTCTCGTTTCCGCTGTACGGACCAGCGGCAGAGGGGGAGGAGCCAGCTGCTTCTTACGGAGCGCGGTGATACGACGACCGTACCCGTATTGGGAACTAAACATCCCTTCTTTCCTGTACTGGCTAATGACGGCGGCAGAGACATACCATTGGCCCGCAGCGCTGGGAATCCTAGAGAAATCCTTTTCACGACCCTCGGGTAAACAGGTCTTTTGGGCTGTGGGTAGAACGGGGGGGGGGGTGCATTATCCTAAACCCTTTCCTGTGCTACGAGCACAGTCCAGTACCCAATATGGTGGCGCCCGTGAACCTGTTCGTGAACGTCTCACAAGATGTTTGCATCACTACGAAGCGTAGAGCTCTGTCGTCCAACCAGGATGGCGCGCAATGCATCGCTGTGTTCCTACGCGCCTGTTGCCCCGCCAATTATTGAAAGGTCACTCCATCCATCTGAAAAAAAGGTGTACTGGTAGTTAGCTTCTTTCTGTCCCTAGCAGGTGGCGTTTGACCTCATGAGACTACAGAAAGAGCGTTGACTAACAATGGCGGAAAAAAATTAGGAAACTAAGCAGTAAGTATGCCGGACGCGAGGACGGAGAAAGAAAGTATTAAACGAGAGCTTAAAAACGCAGAAGGTAAAAACTAGATTAATTCAGTGGAAAATAAACATAGTGTAGAACTATATCGATGCTGGAAAAGGCAGATCAGTATGAAAGCGTTCTATTATAATTCAAGAGCAGTGAAAACTTCGCTTATGAACAAGGTATTGATGCAGCAGGTTGAACATATATTCACCCATTTCTCCGACCACAAAGCCCCCTTCCTGACGATCAAAGACTGGAAGATCGAAGGGTACTTGAAGAACATACCCAACAATACTGCTTTGCGGTGTTGGTTTACGGAGGTTTAAAATTCCAGTGTGACTCAGGCTATGAGGAACGCCGTAGTGAAACGCTCCGGAAATTTCGACCACCTGGGGCACTTTAACTTGCGCTAACATCGCAGAGTACACACTGGCCTCTAGAATTTCGCCTCTATCGAAATTCTACCACTGCTGCCAGGATCGAAATCGCGTTTCGGGTCAGCAGCCGAGCGCCATAACTACCAAGCCACCGTGGCGGCTTAAACCCGACAATTCTCTAAAAAAGCATTTTTGAGCGGGGAACCGTTTATGAACGCAATGTTTTTCATTTCATGTAAGATTTCACTATTAAAATCAATATTATCGCAGTTCACCTGTCGGCAGTCTTTAACAGGCAGCGTTAAGGAGCTCATGTCGAAGAAAAGCCGGTGTCGTCGGCGTCGGCCATGAGCGAAAAATCTCTCCTCCTCCCCGTGATCGAAGAATCTCTCCTCCTACAAATGAGCGAAAAATCCATCCTCCTCCACTTCGCAATGTACGCCACTGCCCGAACAAAATTGAAAAAGTAATGGCGCAGTAACTGTCTCACATATATAGGTGGATATCCGAACCGCGCCTTAAGAGGTTTTACCCCTGCCTCGTTTGAAGGCCAAAATCAACGCCTCCCGCTCGTCTCGTTTGGGTGCAGTGGGGCCATGCGGGCACGCAGGAATCACGCGGTGAGCGGCGAACAACGCAGCCCACATTCAAGGCGCGTTCACCACGAAGCTTGCGGCTTGCTGTCCGTTCGTTCGGCGTGGAAACTATGCTGGCGTTCGTGGCATCGGGTTTATCGAGAACGACGTGCCGACGAACTACGACTGCAACCTGAGTCCCGCGTGTTTCGGGAAGGCGCCTGGCAGCGCTTCTACGTGGATTGCCGCTCCGCGCGTCCGTTTCACCGTACGTAGCTTAGCGATTTGTCTAACGGGCAAGGCGTCGCGCCGAACGGGCCATGGCGTTCCGTGGACTACCTGGCAGTGCTGCAACACACTTTCGCGTTCCACACATAAAGGCGAAACTTAAGCGTCCTCCAATTTTTTTTTTCTATTAACATTTTTGCTGTCGTCGAAAGCGTTCCCTATTGGTTTTTTATGGCAGTCTTCACTGTTCGATGTGATGGATGGAAACGCTTTAAAAGAAACATTTCTATATATATGAGACGAACGGACCATTACGTTCAACATTTTTATGAGAGTATCTTTCTATTTTTTATTTTTCAGTATCTTTGCCCGAGAATGCTGGACATGAGAGTGTCTGTGCAAAATAAAGAACGCTTCGTAACTGTGCTATCAGGGACAAAATTCTCCAGGACACTTGACCGGCAACCAACGGGTGTATGTTTATCAGCCGGCGGTCGGAACCCACATTTGCGGAGGATAAAGTTGTTGTTGCGTTCTCTAATGTGCGCTAGTAAAATCTGTGGAACACTGGCACAGTTTGCACCCATGCACCAAAATTGGTGGTTACGTGCACTGGAAATTTCGTCCCCTGTACTACGCACTGTACGTACACGTATCTCAAGTTTTTTACCTAAATATTTTCACAAAATCAAAACATCTACAGATCTGCCCTGAGACTTCGCATTAGGGAGTATCTTTGTCGTCCTTAGAATTATTTTTTTGCTGTAGAAAGTTATCTTCTAGGCGAATAACGCCCACAAGACATTTTCAGCTCCAGTGAAAAAAAAAATCACTCCGGGACTTCCCTTTTGTATTGGAGGTACCAATAGAGTGCTTTTTCTCCTGGAATACACTAGGAGGAGGAGGGCGAGGAAAGGCAGGGAGGTCAACCGGAAGAATAACCGGTTAGCTATACCCTGCACGGGTAGAAAGGTGTGAGCTGATAAAAAATGAAGGAGAAAAGAGAGTAGCAGGAAATGAAGTCACTATGCAAATTCTGTTAGCGTTCTGTAGGCACGATAGGCTGATATATACTATGATGTCGGAAAGGCTTAGTGCGTTGTAGAGCTTTTCATTCAATCCAGATAGAGCGCAAATATCTCAAAAGAGTTGTTGAAAGAGGAAAAGATGATGTGCTTCTAGGCGCTTCTAGAACAACTTACTATATTTACAGCCACTTGCAGCAGCCTACAAAATTACTCTTCGCTTGCGATAAAGCGTGCTGCAAAGTACCCTGGGGGACTGCCACCACTGATCTGAGAAGCCGTTATTAATGAAGCGTGGCGGTTAGCATACGTCACAAGCTGAAAACAGCATGAAACGAAGGCACAACCTACACATGTGGTCGGCGAATGTATTGATGTACTCAAAGCCTTAGCAGTACAATTGTCACAACAAGTTTGAGTGATGACGAGCTCCGTTTTCTTGATAACTTCGCTCCCGCCATCATGACAATAGCGGCGGCAATCACCCGTGCATATGCATGAAATGAACGGGTGAGAATATAATAGAAGGAGCTGGAAAGCAGAATTTGGCATCTTAGCGTGAGCATTGCAAAAAGCTGTGATGCGTTCCGTCGTCGGCATTGTCTCTTGGTACACTATGGTGAGTCTGCTCATTGCAGGTACGTCCATCGTCGTATTCCTTAGCTTGACCGGAAAGTGCTAAACTTAAACACATAGATCAGCATACAATGGGTGTTTTAGTTAAGCAGTGAACACGTAACCCCTAAAGAGTTATAATGCTGTGTACCGCGCTGAATACTCTGTTCTCACGTCCACACTCAAACTTGGGCGGAATCCATTGATACATAATGGAGGTGCCTTACTTTTTTCCAGCCAAAGATATTGACTTGGACCTAGTAAGCTACACTGAACACCATAATACTTTTGACACTAACCATTTGCTTTGACGTTGCCAAAACATATAACTGAGTCCTTCAGAGCTAGCTGTTAAAGGGACTATGCAACGAATAAAAAGTCACTTGTAAATGTTTTCAATGCTTAGAAACGATGCTAAGAAGCATTCACACCAAGTATGAGTCTTCAGAACTGAGCCGGCACTTTATTATGAACTTTTAAATACGTGTTTTTCAAAATTCGCGGGCCGATATGTGTACTCGTAGTGACCGATTTTGGAACTAAAATCGTGGAACAAAGACGTCACTGTACCATGACGTCGCCAGGCCACCACACGCTCTCATTTGCTGGAGCGACGACAGCCACGACGTCACGGGCACACTTCCGGTAGCCGTGAAAATCTTCTGCTCGTGCCGCCGCGCGAGCCCCTCGGGCAAGCGAGCCAGGGCATTGCCTTCGTGCATATGGTTTCAATTTTCCTTTGCCGCCTCCTTCTGTCGGGAGTTCCGGAGCCACTCGCAAGGCTCTTCGTGCGCACGCATAGGGCTCGATGCCCATCGCGGCCGTAAGAGCGAGCAGTCGCACCTCGAGGTCAGGGCTTATTACTGCTAATTACCACAGACGACAAGCAAAGAAACCCGACGCGCGCCGCAATCCACGAAGGCGAAGAGACCGGAGAGATGCTGCCACGCTGCCGACCCTGCTGCTGGAGGGCTAGGAGCGACAACCGAAAGTTGAAAAATTATTGCATAGTCCCTTTAAATAGTTTCCAAGGCATGCGTGTATCGGGCCACCTTATGTGATTCATTCTCTCACTAATCTGATCGTCTGATCCGAAAGCGGTTAGGGACCACTTCAAGCACGGAAAGGGATGTATTGTGAGGTTTTCCGTAGAGAAGTGTTGTTTTCCCCACGCTCTTCAACGTAGCGGTGTCTTATCTTCCCCGGGCCTTGCCGAACAATTTATGCAAAAAACATTTGTATTTTGGTTAACGGCTACAAACTTCAGCGACTAGCTTTGATATCTCGACAGGCCCTGCTTTATGAACACGCTTGCCTTCAAGATGTGAGATTGTCTATATCAGTGGAAGAGCCCGGCTTTGTCCTGTTTCCAGGCGATGGAAGACGTGATGAGAGGTTGAAGATAGACTTTGGCAGCTCGCGCAATCGTCAGTTCAGTCAAATGCACTTTCTTGGCGTAATTTGTGATTCCCGTCTCCACGGGCGACAAGCTGTGGACTTGATTGTCCCATTTCTACCGTCGTGCTTCACTGTGATCCGCAGAATCGCAGAAGAAAAGTGGTTAAATCATCCTTCTTCAGTGGTCATCCTCCATGAAGCCCTGGTAGTAAGCTGCATGAATGTACAAACTCTGTTTAGTATTATCAATTATTCCACAACCTGAATGCCTACAATGTTTGCACCGAAATAGTCAAAGGAGAGCAATTGAGAGTCCCGCCGGTTACCGAGGGCAATGGAGCTCTTTAAAACCCCCATTTAATTTCCTTACATTGTGGCTTCTAAAATGGCATAAATACAACTTGGTCGCCTCGGAGAACCGGCAACTGCGCGAGCTCTTCCATAGCGCCTCCGAAAAACATCTGAGCCCCGAACTTACTTGGCACTTAACACTCTTAATTCTATAGGTCGTAATGTTCAGTGACGAAGATAGCGGCTAAACCCACCCTTTCCATTAGCCACTCTTGAATTTGCGTTGACCAATCCTCGCGTTAGCGCTAAGCGTAGTTAATTGCAGAAGGGTTGAAATTCGGGCCAGTTGGTACATTGTAAATTGAAATAAAAAGTCACAAAAGACAAGAGACAAGAGAAGGAGTGTTCGCACCACAACGACTGGACTATAAGCTGAGATTTATTAGACATAACATAATCCCAGCAAAGCCAGCAGGGCATGCGCAACAGCCGCTTCACAAATCAAAGCGCATAGGGCACACACAATATCACATCTACCGTGAGCGGCCTAAAAGAGCGAATTATTTCTCGTTTAAGCGCACCGAGGTTGTGCTAACGCAATCATGGCTTGGTGAACTGATATGGTATGCTTCCAGGATTTCTCTCTCTTGCTTTCTCTTGCCTCTACCAAAAGCATTACATTGCTGAACAGTGGATAACACACACATTCATTGCAATGGCGAGGCAAGTTGGCACCGTCATCAGACCCCGGAGAAGAGTGGTGCTCTAGCAGCCGGTAATTAATGCACCGACCAGTTTGGCCTATGTATACTCTCTCGCATGTGAGGGGGACTTGTACACGACCTGTGCGACATACACCGGGAATCGGTTCTCGTGCTGCGTTGTGCAAACGTGCTTTCTTTCCGAGCCTCGAGAAGTGCGCGAGCACAGACCCGAAAGCTTGCAAGGGGCAGAAAACACCACACTCACCCCCTGCTTAGCCGCTACTTTTTTGATGCTGTGGCTCACTTTATGCACGTATGGCGTGACCTCGAGTTTCCTGCGTTCACTTGCCCCAGCGCCAGCCCGCTTCGTACGTTCTTTCTTGAACTTCTGAAGCAGCGATTCAGCAACTGCTTTCAGAGGGGCTTAGGGAACCCCGTGGCTTCCAAAAGTTAGAATTGATTGTCAAGGCTACGTTTTATAGCATGGTGACAGCTTTTTTCGAGTGCATTGCGGAAACAATTCATTGAGGTCCCTCTCTTTACAATCTTAGAGTGTGCAGAACTGAAAAGTAACATAGTTTTCTTGCTTCTATGTAGAAACTCCAGCATAAATGGCCATCGTCAAAGAAAGTCAGTTGCAGCTCTAGGAACCTGATACAATGATTGTTAGGGAGTTCATGAGTGATATTACGAGCGCGTGAAGAAGCCTTAAAAGCAATCAACGCATCGTCTACTGCAGCAGGCATACAAAAACATCCTCCACGTACCTAAAAACTTTGCACACACACTTGTCATGAAGTGATTCCTGAAGTGTTCTGCAAAATATTGCTAAAAATATAATTTATAAACCGACGTGCCACATGCCCGTACACCGACATGGTCGTACGCGAGCATTTAAAATTCAGAACATGATCGCCATAACCAAGTATTCGCATATGGTTCTGTATTATAGTCGCCAGAGTTGCATTAGAGTCGCCACACTTGTCCAAGACATACCGGTCTCCAACAATCTGATAACTTCTTCTAAATACATAATTGGTCCCTGGCAAGTGTATCCTGTTGACTGCGACACATCTTTTCGTGAGGTTGGTAAAAATGGGTCACCAATTTCCATAAAAACTCATTACCTGTCCCTACAAGCAAAATATCAGTGCATAGAATTTTACACTGATGCCTCAAATACATCCTCAGTTTCATGTGAAGTTCACAGCTGTCAGTTTTCTGAAACAAAAAACAATAATAAGACACACAAGCATATTTACTGCCAAATGCCATGGTATTCGGTTGGCTGTAAGATTTATCCTTCAAAAGAAAGTCCCAAGTTCTGTTATTTACTCAGATTCCTTAAGTGTGATTATGGCCCTGTCTTCTGGGAAATCCTGTATAAACTCTGTAATGAATTCCCTCTTGAAATGCCTTAGGTCTGCACGCTCATTGAACCTTAAAATTACAGTATGCTGGGTACCAGGTTACTGTGGAATAGATGGAAATGAAGAAGCTGATAGGCTTGCAGCAACAGGTCATAATAATAATATTAATTGGTTTTTTGGGGAAAGGAAATGGCGCAGTATCTGTCTCATATATCGTTAAACACCTGAACCGCGCCGTAAGGGAAGGGATAAAGGAGGGAGTGAAAGAAGAAAGGAAGACGTGCCGTAGTGGAGGTCTCCGGTATAATTTCGACCACCTGGGGATCTTTAACGTGCACTGACATCGTACAGCACACGGGCAACAGGTCATGCCGAACTGAGTAGGATCGATATCATACAACTTACATACCAGGACCTCAGGCCATGCTGCTCTTCGCAAACACTGGCAGCAGGATTGGGATAAACAAAGAGACAACAAACTGCACAATAAAACCATGAATTGGGAGGTATGCCACAGAAAAACAAAATAGATTCAAAGAAGTTGCTCTCTGCAGACTGAGAATAGTACATGCATCACATACACACATGTTTTACATAATACTCCGGCACCACAATGCGCGAGATGTGGAGTCCACATCTCAGTTTTCCACACATTAATCACATCCCCCATACTGGATATACAAAGACGACAGCACCTCCCTGAACTTTACACATTTAAAATACCAATGCGCCCTTCATTATGTTTAGGTGATTACCTCATGTTCTCATTGGATAAGTTTTTAATTTTTTAACTGATGTAAATTTTTTACGAGAATTGTCCTAGTCAATGTAATCTCAGCACCTCCTCATTGCTGAGGAGAGTGCTGAGCTTACCCATAGCTGCCAGACTCCTTGCCCCTCTTGCTCAAGCAAGGACTGTGGTTGAGGCTACCTGGCTTCGTCTTTCATACATAACTGCTGTTAAAACAAGCGTTAGGCGCTATACATCACTTCAAGCTATTCCACCAGAAATTTAAACACCCTCTTCACATTCATTAATCATGCACACACTCACTTCTCTTAGGCCCTATACACCTGATTTTAGTTTTATCATCTGTACACATTTTAGCCCGAGTCGACCAAAAACCTTGTGTTTGGCGCTCTTTGGCCTTAGTTGCCCTTGCGTCATAAAAACTTGGCATCATCATCTTCAAGGTCACAGGAGCTAGCTGAGCGTCATTGCACATTCCATCTTGGCCTAAGCGGCACATATAAAGGGCCCAGTACTGCCAATCGACGGTTTTACCCTGTGTCTTTCTTGGACCGGCCTTTACCAATACGTTCTCAATACGGGGCCGATTACCTATGCTGCTTGGGTGAATATGGCCTGTTCTGTCTGCCTTACTTGAGTCGTGTCCTCCACAACGGGCGAACGCGCAGCCATTGAGGCTAAAGTCTTGCCCGGATCAATATTTTGACATCCTCAAAGATTCTAAACCTGCACTTCAAAGTTTGGAGCGTGGGTTAAACACTGAATGGTTGCTCCTCAGCTCTTTGCGCTCTGTGCATAATCTGCACAGTATATATATCAGTTTTTAGAATTTCGAGAACGCGGTTACCATCGGCACTGTGATACAACACATTTTGGCTTCATCGCGCCAAAATACATGCGCTTTCGAGAAGCTTGCAGGCAAAGCAACCTCTCCAATGCACAAAACTTGTCAAAATATCCAAAATCTGTTAGGCCACAGCGCCGAGCTAGGGCAGTCATATTTTCGAAATTTGAAAAACTCATATGGATATTACGGTGAGATACACGCCTCTAAATAATTAAGAAGCCTAAAAGTAATAGTTAAAATGTTTACTATTCAATATTAGTTAATCAGCAAGCTAGTTAGCACGTCGCGTCTTGGCTGTATTTTGACGTACTACACCGTTGACAATGCTATGTCGAAAGAGTCCTTCTAGATTAAAAATCATATTTGTGATTATTGCTCAAAAACCTAGGTGAAACACCTTGTATATAATAATAGAAGTACACCCGGATGAACATATCTGAGCTTACTTTGAACTGCTATAAAAAGAAAGTGATCGCACACAGCTCTGAAGATTTTTTTTCCCCGACACTTCACGTACAGCATAATGAGTTGTATATAATTTTGCTAGTATGGGTGTCGAGTAAAAAAAAAAGAAAGGTATACACGACACTATTTGAAAAACGTTCAAATTATGGACGAGTATATCTCAATAAATTTGAAACCTGGAAATCTCAAACTTTCAAATATGACAAATAGGATTCCGTGTTCTGCCTGAAATATTAATCCTTATTCTTGAGTGCCTGGTAGGATCTCTTCATATTTGAAAATGCACTCGATTTCCAGCAAAAAACATGCATTGTCAGATTTTGAAAATGGCTTTTTTCCTTCTTTCCTTCCTTCATTCCTTCCTTCATTCCTTTAGTTCCTTCTTCCTTTCCTTGTTTTTCTTTCTTTCTTTCTTCAATACTGCAAACCTTGAAGATGTCCAAGCAGGGTGGTCAAAAAAATAAAGCAATACAAACGAAGGTAATAAAATATTCAACTATTGAAGTGCGGTGAGAGGCAATAAAGAATTATTCCAGTAGGCTACAGTGCAAACAAAACATGAAAATTTGAATAAACCTCTTCCTGCAAACACTGCGTCAGCGAATTTGAATGATGATGGCGAGTGCGCCTTGATGATAAAGGAGACAAATAGTGAGACAGGTTAATTCCTACATCCCGATTCCATAGCAAGAAAGGAAACTGCAAACAAATTTTTCCTCGCCACCGTGGTGGCTCAGTTGTTATGGTGCTCGGCTGCTGATCCGAAAGACGCGAGACGCTCCTGGCCGTGGCGGTCGCAGTTCGATGGAGGTGAAATGCTAGAGGCCCATGCATGTACTGTGCGATGTGTACACGTAAAAGAACCCCAGGATGTCGAAATTTCCGGAGCCCTTCACGACGGCGTCCCTCATAGCCTGGGTCGCTATGAGACGTTCGGTACTCATAAACCGTAAATGTTTCCTTTGTTCTTCCAGGCACTGAATGCCATTAGCCTGAATAATTTGAGGAGTCATGCGGCCGCGTTTCGATGAAGGCGAAACGCAGAAGGCGCTTATGTGCGGTGCGATGTCAGTGCACGATAAGTATCTTCAGGTGGTCGAAATTGTTCCGGAGCCCTCCACTACGGCAACTCTTTCTTGCTTTCTTCTCTTAGTCCTTCCTTTATCTCTTCCTTTACGGCGCAGTTCAGGTGTCGGCGGATATGTGGTACAGTGTGACATATAATAGGGAATATAAAATAAATTTATGAGGGAAAGAGCAGTGAAGAAGACGACGTGGATTATCCGAAGACTAAAGAAGATGAAGAGAAGCATTCGGTGAGGTGGAGAGAGATGATTGGTGGAGAAGAGAAGGAGAACACGACGACAAGGCTTACGTGGACTAACACCAAGGCTATAAAAGGGCGACGGAGAGCGAGGCACGGGTTGGAAGAACAGAGAACCGGAGGCTCCGGCGGGTCAGAGACGCTTCGGCTGAAAGAGAGCGACGTCGGCTACTGCTCCGGTGAGCTCGCGTTCTACGGCTTCGCATCGTGGACTTCCTGCCGTTCCTAAGCCCGTTCTGGGGAGTTAACTGAGGACGCTCCCACCTGCTACGGCCAATGGTTTCCCCAGCGCTGTTGCCAGCCATCGGGTGGTGCCCCTACGCCAGCAACACCGGCATCACCTCCACAGGTACTTGGACCGGGAGCTTATACGACGCAGCGAACGACGCCGCCAGTGACGCCAGTCTAAGCACGTCGAACGCCGCCTCGACGCCGGCTACTGGATCCATACAACGCCGCAGCCGCACCGAATCAGCCGTGAGCCCGAACGCCGACCACTAACAGTAGAACGCTAGTAATAGAAGCTGGTAGCAGTGTGCCCGGGTCGTGTGCATTTATAGGCTTTGTGTTTTGTGCTAGTTTTGTTAGTTTTGTGTGCTAGTGTGTGTGTCACGTAGGGTGTATTAAATGTGCGTCAGTTTCGGTACACCTGTCGCCTAGTCCACTCTTTCGGTCCTAGTGTTCTCCGGGGAGATCCGTGACAGATACCGCGCCATTTCCTTACGTCCAAAATCAACTTTCATTTTTGTTTCGTGCGGTGAAAATTTTGAGTAATAAAACTTACAGCTTTCCTCTGTACGTTTTAATTACGGGTAATATTGTGTTTAGCAAACGGGTCCAAAACAACGCATGTGCATTCGAGTTTTGCTCTAATTAGTGAATTGAAAGCCAGTAAAATTGCGATAGGGCGTGAATTTTTAACTTGCGTAATAAAAAGTATACTTTACGGAAAGCGGATCAGCAGATGTTATCTATATATGTAAATTCCAAGATAAAGTATTACGAAATGTCATACCTAATTACTTATATTTAGCTCCTTCCTACAATGGGGACGACGAACCTATAGAATGTATACGTAAAGGAAAGCGACGCGTTATTGGCGAGAAAAGCAAAGACGGTCTGATCTGCATTAAACTTCACATTGAGCGTTACGCTCCGCATGATTTAAGAACGTTTTAAAGAGCAGATGTAAGGTGGTTTGGATCGTTGGTTTAAGTGATTTCCTGAAACAGCACACAACCATCCGCAAAAATATTATTTCCACGTTACGAGCAACTACAGTGACAATATCGTGGACGTACAGTGAAAGCAATAATGGTTCTAGCACACTCCCTTCGGAAACCCCGGAGCCGACAGGAGACAGCTTGATTATCGCTAATTTATTGCTGCAGATTGATAGCGATTGGTTAAATAAATAGTTGTCCATATGACCAACATTTCCAGAATACCAATGCGTTCCTGTTTTAGTATTAGTTTGTCATGTGGAACTATATCAACAGATTTGCTTAAATCCATTAAACGCCACTTTCAATTTCTTTCTATCTTATAGAAATGATGCTTCAGAACAAATTAAAAAAGTGTTGCTTTATGTTGGTGTTTCTAGACCGTTTTTTTTAATTGCGCAAATATACCCTTCGGCATAATACAACCATATGTGCATATGCCGGCCTTTGTCGGCTATAAATGTCAGCAAGCCCGGTGTGGGCCCCATGTGCCCAGATTCTTGTGTCCGGTGGTCGGTCGGCTTGGGTGATAACCGTGGCTGGCGAGTTTTACCTTTCGTGCCACCCTAAATCCGGTGCACGGTGGAAAGAAGTGATCTAACGCAACGCTAGATTAAGGGGAAGGGGCTAACGGGGCTGCAGCCCAGGGCTTTACCTCGAACAGCAGGAGAAGGGGGCCCATTTATTTATTTGTTTATTTATTTCGTTACTATCAAGGCCGTTGAGGCGTTGCAGATAGGAGTGGTAAGTGATTAATCAAAATCAAATACTAAAAGAGATATTAACATAAATGATGAAAAAGCGCAGATTAGACTTCTGGTTCTGGGATGCAGACGATGCGGGCGGGCAGGTGGTTCCAGTCTGAGCTGGTCTTGGGCAGGAAAGAATGAAAGTACTGGTTAGTTCTGCAGCTTGGAACTCTCAGTTTGAATCTCCGATGAATACGGGATCATACATAACTTGGAGCAGTGAAAATACTTTGTTTTAACGATTCATTTGTGTAATATAATTTGTGGAAAGTTAAATGTTTAGAAAGATGACGCCGCAGTGAAAGGTCTTGAAGGTCTAGAGTTCGCTTCATGAGTGTGACGCTAGACGAACGAGAGTAGTTAGACAAGATAAAACGGGCTGAACGATTTGGAACAGATTCTAAGGCATTAATCAGTGATTTGAAGTTAGGGTCCCATACGGAATGCGCATATTCTAGTTTAGATCGGACGACCGTTTTGTACAGAAGTAGTTTTAAAATAACCGGACCAAGTGAGAAGTTACGGCGAAGGAAACCAAGCATGCGATTAGCATTATTAGTTATGTGCTCGATATGCGTTTTTCCATGAAAGGTCATGGGTAATGTATACACCAAGATACTTATATGCACAAACAAAGGCTAAGGAAGAGCCATTTAGAATATATGAATGCGGGTTAGTTTTCGAAGGTATTCGTGTTACTTTCATTGTTTTACATTTAGATGCATTAAGCTTCATTAGCCAAGTGTCGCACCAAGCAGCAATGTTATGAATGTCAGATTGAAGGACTAAGGTATATGATGGGTTGGAAATTTCTCTGTAAATTACGCAGTCTTCAGCGAACAGCGGGATAGATGATGTTATGAGATCAGGAAGATCCTTAATATAGATTAGGAAAAGGAGAGGTCCTAGAACAGATCTTTAAAGAAGCCCGATGTTACTGAAGAAATATCAGAATTATGGTCATTAACTGTTACATACTGAGTACGACCAGCTGAAAAACACTCAATTCATTTTAATACATTACTATCTATGTTTTGCTTGCTAAGTTTGAAAAGTACAAGAGGATGAGAGACGGTATCGAAGGCTTTAGCAAAGTCAGTGAATATGCAATCAATATTGAAGAACGATCTAAAGCTGCAAAAAGGTCATTAGTAAAAGCGAATAACTGTGTTTCACATGAATGATTTCTTCGAAAACCAATGTTGATCGGCTGTAAAAAAAAGAATTGGACTCAAGGTGACTTATGAGGGCCGAATAGATTACATGTTCAAGTAATTTGCATGGAATAGAAGTTAATGATATTGGTCTGTAGTTTATACGGCTGTGAACATCACCAGACTTGTGTACTGGAACCACCTTGCCCACCTTCCAGTCGTCAGGGAGCGTGCCGGCCTGCAATGATTGAGCAAGAATTTCGGACAACATAAGTGAAGAATAAGTAATAGTGTTTTTCAACATCTTGTTACTGATACGATCAGCACCGACAAAAGATGACATTTTAGCGTTGTCAATAAGTTTGTAAATTCCCTCCCAGTCAATGATGATGGGATCCATCATTTGGGAGTCAAATGTCGGCATGTCGGGAAGAGTAACGGGTGTAGTTGTTACGAAACATAGAGAAAATGTACGATTTAATAATGTGCAACATTCGTTCAGTGGGACCAGGTCATCTTGGTTATCTTTCAGTATCATATCTTTTTTTGGTTTCACGTTAAGGATAGTGCAGATCTTGCGTGGGTTAGTAATAAGCATTCTAGGCAAAGTATGTATAAAGAAATTGCGTTTCGCGTTGACAAGGGCATTTTTGCACTGCGATGCCATAGTTCGATAAGCATTCCATCTCTCAGTAGAGTTAGATGCCGTGCGGCGACGAAAGATGCGTTTTTTTTTGTTTAGCAGTCGCCTCAAAGAAACACTGAACCATGGTGAACGTTTAGTGCACGTTATTCTACGAAGTGGGATGTACTTATAAGTGAGGTCTTCGAGTTTTTCTTTGAAAAGAGACCAGTTATCGTGCAGTGAACGCGCCCAAAATCTGGGGAAATAATTGTCAGCAAAATTTTCCAGTTCCGTGTTAATTGCAGAATAATTTCCATTTTTGAAATCCAGGATTACCTTATAATGTTTGACTGGGCGGGGTGCACGGGACGGCAGAGTGAAGTTGAGAATTAAATGGTCGCTTAGTCCAGACAGGAGTGTAAGAGATGAAACGGAATCAGGGCAGGTTGTTAGAACAAGGTCCAGAATGTTGGCAGTGGATACTGTAATGCAAGTTAGCTCTTTCACAAGTTGGCAGAGGTTAAACGTTGAACATGTGTCAAGGAAGGCTAACGAGTCTGAAGAAGAAGAAACAGCAGGTAGGTCTTCCGTCCATGATGTAGCAGGGAAATTAAAATCGCCCAAGAGAAAAATTAAAGCTTTTGGAAACCTGAGTACAATTTTGTTAAGACAGTCATGGAGGCTATCACAAAAACTGCTTGCTGATTGGGGCTGTCCGTAACAGGTACAAAATACGGTTTCCTTATGATTTATCTTAATACATGTGCAAAGATATTCTAGCTCCGACGGTATGAGAACGTCATAAGAAAACAAGTTATCTGTAACAGCGATCAAAATCCCGTCACCCGAACGCTCAGAGCGATCGTGTCTATAAACAGTGTAATGTCATTCACAATCACAGAGTTCAGAATTATCAGTTTTGCAAGACAACCATGTTTCAGTGATAATAATCACATCGGCACCGCACGTGTCTATATGGGCGGATAGGGCGTCGCGTTTATTCATGAGGCTTCAGATTATTGTGAAAAAGAATATGAGATCACGCGTACACTCTGCGTCAACGGCAGCTGATCCCTAATCACCTTGAACGGGCGAGTTTAAGGAGCCTCCTGCTTCATTGGCATGTGTAGATGCTGTCACGACGGGCTCAATTTCGCACACAGGATCAATTTGGAGACAATAAACGCAGCACTTATTATTCACATGTAGTTTATTGTAGCGCAAATGATAGAATGCTCCAGCACTTTTGCCGAATTCTAACAGCTTTTTCCGCGATTGTCTCGTCACCTGACAGAAATATTCTTGTGCACTAACGCGGGTTTTCTTTACTTATCATTTTGCAATAAGATGCGGTCTTTGATCTTGGAGGAAAGAAATTTTACAATTATCGGCCGGGTTTTAGCTGGAACGAAAGGCCCCAACCTATGCGCGCGTGTGATGGCCTCATCATTTAGATGCAGCTAGAGGCAATCTATTAAAATGGATCGTACTTTTTGCTCGGTTTGGGCCTTAGTCTCATTTGCTTCATCTTCAATTCCATAGAAAATTAAACTATCTCGGCATGACCTATCCTCATACTCATTAAAACGAGTTTGGATCGTAGTAGTCTCGACTTTAACAGCATCGGTGACTACGCGACAAAGTTCTGCAGCATCATGGATCCCTTCAAGAGTGTCTACTCTGGTCTCAACCGCAGCCAGTCTCACGGTAACATCAGACACACGTTCCTTGAGGATCTTTTAACTAGCTTTGACCTCATTAAGGGTCGACATTACTTCTGCATGACGCGATTCTATGGTACTTGTGGGCGCTTTTATTGCCACCAATATTTCGATGTTGGTGCCGTCAACGTCATTTTCCACAGGGCCGGGGTTGACCTCAACGTCTCCTGACATGAAAAGCAACATCATAGCATCCACGCAATCAGCAGCCAAGAACGACAGAACATGTGGGCATTGGATGAGCAGCAAGCACCGGTTGCTTGTGAGTTTAGAACAAAGGGAATGGGATTGACTAACCTGGGTAACGAAAAAGAACGGATGAAGCAGCGTATCCGTCCTTGCCGCACTCCCATGCCCACTGACGCGCGCACTTGAGAACAGGCAATTTATAGGTGATGATGATGCTGGCGCTGACAATGCTGTTGTCTTGTAGTGACAGAGCACCGGTGGTGTTCCAACGGTGGCAGATAGCGGAACCAGAACAGGTAATCCGCAAGCCGCTGGAGGAAGGTCATGGCCTTCGTCAGCGTATACAGGTGTGACATTCCGTGTATGCTACGAGGATCCACGTTCGACGGCGCGGCGTAGACGGAGACCCGTGACAGCGGCATCATCAATTACCCAGCCATGCTCTTTGAGTGACGACCAGAAAAACCGGACCCGCCGCCGCCCCGGGGAAACAGGCTTTATCCTCCCCAATTTCCGGGCCACTGGGACAACATTCTTTCCCCCCCCCCCTTTGTCGTGGGCTATCGCCGGGAAGGCACCCACAGTTTCCCAGAAGGGCCGCGACGGACACCTGTCATGGCGGACAGGCAGTACTCGCCAAGAATGTGGAAAGACAGGCGCTAGTGAATTAGCTCCGAAGAGAGAGCCTGTGTATACTCTCACTTGAGAGAGAGTGGTGGCGTTTTTGTTGTTTATTTAGTCTGTATTGTTAACAGACTCTGGGGTCGAGGCTAAGCCCAGCCCAAGGGGTGGTCCCCATCTCGCATGTTATTTTGGATTGGAGAATTGATGCTTTGGGCGGGCCACTGGAAATGACCGCCCTTAGTCCTTTGTTAATCAAGTGCTTAAAAGCGCATGTAAACGGATGCAGTTCAGTCTGAGCTGGGGCTCCATGCTTAGCATGTAATGTGATGCTACTTAGGCACTAACCTGCCCGGTCGATGAGTAAAGAAGTGCAAAGTTTGTTCTGTTGTAAAATTATGCTCTGCTGTCATCATCTAAAAGCTCGCCTCCTGTTCATCTTCCAAGCCGAACGACACTAGAGGAAGGGTTTGTGAACCATCCTCGAAGAAACGGACGACTATTGAAATTCTACTGCAAGCACGCTCAGGACGACATCGTTCGCCAAGAGGGCCTTCAGCGCCGAAGCCCGTCGGCGTGCAGCTTCTGCCAGCAACCGCTCGAGCCCAACTCCGGAGCCACTCCATCGCCCCCATGAAGTCGTCGGCACGTAAGCTCGGACGCCCCAGCCTCTGATGTATAATCTTACTCATGTGTAATTATTGAATATACCTGTTTGTTTAAACTGAGCCATACGGTGTCTCTTTGCCTCTCCGTCCCGTGTGGACCGGCGCATTATGGGGGTCATCACACTGGTGTCAGAAGTGGGGTTGAGTGCAGCGAAAAGTGTTTTGTCGGACGCACTGTGCGAGGCGATTCAGAAAGACAAGGGGAGCTGCGTGGACTCAAATGTTCGGAGAACATTCTTCTGGAGGGTGAGCGAGTGTGACATTCCGTGTATGCTACGAGGATCCACGTTCGACGGCGCGGCGTAGACGGAGACCCGTGACAGCGGCATCATCAATTACCCAGCCATGCTCTTTGAGTGACGACCAGAAAAACCGGACCCGCCGCCGCCCCGGGGAAACAGGCTTTATCCTCCCCAATTTCCGGGCCACTGGGACAACATTCTTCCCCTCCCCCCCCTTTGTCGTGGGCTATCGCCGGGAAGGCACCCACAGTTTCCCAGAAGGGCCGCGACGGACACCTGTCATGGCGGACAGGCAGTACTCGCCAAGAATGTGGAAAGACAGGCGCTAGTGAATTAGCTCCGAAGAGAGAGCCTGTGTATACTCTCACTTGAGAGAGAGTGGTGGCGTTTTTGTTGTTTATTTAGTCTGTATTGTTAACAGACTCTAGGGTCGAGGCTAAGCCCAGCCCAAGGGGTGGTCCCCATCTCGCATGTTATTTTGGATTGGAGAATTGATGCTTTGGGCGGGCCACTGGAAATGACCGCCCTTAGTCCTTTGTTAATCAAGTGCTTAAAAGCGCATGTAAACGGATGCAGTTCAGTCTGAGCTGGGGCTCCATGCTTAGCATGTAATGTGATGCTACTTAGGCACTAACCTGCCCGGTCGATGAGTAAAGAAGTGCAAAGTTTGTTCTGTTGTAAAATTATGCTCTGCTGTCATCATCTACAAGCTCGCCTCCTGTTCATCTTCCAAGCCGAACGACACTAGAGGAAGGGTTTGTGAACCATCCTCGAAGAAACGGACGACTATTGAAATTCTACTGCAAGCACGCTCAGGACGACATCGTTCGCCAAGAGGGCCTTCAGCGCCGAAGCCCGTCGGCGTGCAGCTTCTGCCAGCAACCGCTCGAGCCCAACTCCGGAGCCACTCCATCGCCCCCATGAAGTCGTCGGCACGTAAGCTCGGACGCCCCAGCCTCTGATGTATAATCTTACTCATGTGTAATTATTGAATATACCTGTTTGTTTAAACTGAGCCATACGGTGTCTCTTTGCCTCTCCGTCCCGTGTGGACCGGCGCATTATGGGGGTCATCACACAGGAGTCGAAAGTTCCAAGGGTACTTGAGCGAAGACAGCGCACCAGGGATAGGAGAGGACCAGCAACTGGGTAATGAAAAAACGGATGAAGCAGCGTCTGCATCCTTACCGCCCTCCCATGCCCACTCTATTGATTCTAACCTGCTTAGTATATGAAACCGTGGGCAACAAGGCTTCGAGCGACATGTATGAAGCGAGAAAACCAGAACGAGCAGATGGGGCCCCGCCTAATGTAACAGCATGCGTTTAGCCTGATCATTTGGGGAGAGCTTGTCGAGGTGAAAAAACAGGAATCTTCCGCCACCCCGGCGGGGCCCTCTTTCTTACGAAGCGAGGTGCGTTTGTTTGGAAGAGTTTTCGTGGTTTCCTAACAGTCCGTCTTCCCAGTGCGGTCTGGAGAGGAGGGGCAAGGGGGAAACAACTAAATGATGTAATGTGGGATGAGGACCTAAATCTCCCTTGCTCCTTGTCACCACCACGCCACCCTCCACATATCAACTAGATCCGCCCTTGTCTTTCTCCGAGAAAGGATGTGCTGCAGTACGCGACAGTGCCTCCCATTCTACTTTCCTTTACCGTGATATTAATTTGGGCGGGGGAAGATTAGTCCGATAACAGATGATGATGAGTCTGATGGGAGAGTCTAGGCAGGAAACTAAAGAAGACTTCACACGTGCTTTTGTCCGCATGCCATGGGACATGGAATGTTCACTGTTTGGGCAAGGGTTGTGGAAGAGTGAACGGGGAAGTTGGAGGGCTGGACACAACGGCCTGTCTCCAGGGCCCATTCCTACCTAGTGGCTGCGCCCCCTCGAGCGTGCCCGACGGAAAAAGTAGGTCAGACTGGCCGCCGAACTTTCCAGAAATAAGTTGAAAAATTTGACTCAGAGGTGACGGAGGGCGCGTAATTTCGCCCGCGCTAAGAGTCACCCTCTCCCCTTCGTTCTCGCGCTTGGCGTCGACGGGGCGAAATAAAAATTGAGTACCTCCCAGAAGAGACAATCGCTCCCAGCCAACAGAAAGACGAAACCGAAACAGGAGGAGTGAGTTTGTACGGAGAAGGAGGGAATTTGTACAAGTAACTCTATGTGTATGTGAACGCCTGCTTTGGCGTTATTAACTGACAGACGCGGCGCGCGTCTAAGAAAGGAGGTTGATCGCGGGCTGCGATTCAGCCCCGAGCCGCCGGTTAAGCTTGCATAAGCCCGCCCGCTGAGGAGCTCCCGCGGGACGCACCACGCTCGGCCAGCCACGCACCATCCAGGCAGCGTGCGCCAGCCATCGGGGTGGCCACCGTTGGACACCTGCGGTCGCGTCGTACTGACGAAGTGCCCGGGGCGAAAATGCTTGGTCGGAAGCATCGAAGTGATGCGTCTTAACGAAAGCCGAAGTTAAAAAGAGAAGAGTCTGAAAAGAAGCTACCAAAGATGACGAAGTACCTACTGAATGCAGCTTTCGCGGAGCAGTATGATCGCTCTACACAGAGTCCGTGTCAAACTCCCAATAGTACCGACTGTGCTTCTGTGGAGGACTTGCCAACTTCATCAACACGGTTTCCAGGCAAGAAGCAAGATTTCACTGATCTTGGTTGTCTGAATCCTGTGAAAACGATGCCAACCTCAGTCATCCATATTTCTCAGCAACCCACGCTAACCGAGCCCTGCCCTGTTCCTGAGTCCGCAACGTCTATGCTACTCCGCCGGGCCACTGCCGCAGAGTTCCAGGTGTCCGGTCTGCCACGCCCGATTTCTACTACTGGTGATCAACACGTGCCAAACCACCCCGATGAGCCTCCTTTTACTCACGAGCGCCAGGAAGCAACGCTCCAAGAACTGGCTCACTTGTTTCCTGTTAGTTTGGCTTCAAATAGTCATGTTCCCACCCACAAAGTGTGCCTAGAGAGGACGAATGAGACGGCTTCTCGTTGCGGCCACAGAGAAGTACAGACACCTCCGCAGCAAGAGGTACATTGCGAGATTCTCCGAAGTGACCCTGCTAATTGGCCGGACGTTATTACTGACAGCTTTCGGAGTGTATGCCTTGAGAAAGGGCCATTGTATTTTCAAAATCGGGCCGAGAATTTTCTGTCTTGCGAAAGGCAATACAGAACTCAGAAACGCTATATGTCACCTCAAGTTTTTGTGCGAAAGGCTGTAATTGTGGAGGCGTGGTTAATGTACTCGCAGTCTAAATGTTCCGTTTACTGTTTCATGTGCAAACTATTTTCTATTTCAAGCAACCCCAGTGCTTACACCAAGCACGGCTTTTCTTATTGGAAAAGAGCAGCAGAAAAGGTTTGCGGGCATGAAAATCCCGTCGGGCACCGGAACTGCGTGGCAGCATGGCTCGCCCGCTCTAACTCGAGCAGCACAATTGACAAGGAGCTGGGTAAGCGTCTTGTCACTGAGACCGCTTACTGGACGGGGGTGTTGAAGCGCGTAGTCGTTTTAGTTAAGCTTCTAGCTGAGCGCCACCTAGCGTTTAGGGGCAGTGAGGAGATTTTTTGGCTCACCGACAAATGGCAATTATATGGGAGCGCTTGAGGCCATTGCAATGTTTGATCCCTTTCTAGAGGAGCCCATCAAATGCCACGGGAACAAACGATAAGGTCACCCATCGTATCTGTCAAAAACCATTTGTGATGAATTTATCGAGCATATGGCAAATACTGTCAAGGAACGTCTCGTTGATGAAGTGAAACGCGCAAAATATTCTCTTTATTTGTTTAATCGACTCCACACCTTACTCACGCTGATAAGCTCTCAATATTTTTACGATACTATTTAAATAAGAAAGTATACGAACGCTTTCTTGAATTTGTTCTAATCGAATCGCATACCGGCTTGTATCTTTTTGAAACCGTGATGTCCCGACCTCCAATGGCATCTCAAATGATGATTGTAGGGGCCAAGGTTATGATAATGCGAGTAATATGTCAGGGAAATACAAAGGACGGCAAGTTAAAATCAAACACCTGAACGAATTAGCAGTCTACATCCCGTGTGCTGGCCATTCACTGAAATTAGTTGGCGCGTGTAGCGGTGACAGTTGCCTTGAGACAGTCAAATTTTTTACTGTAATTCAGAGACGGTATGCGTTCTTTGTTGCCTCAACTAAGCCATAGAGGTATCTTTTGGACAGCGTGGGCGGAACTGCCCAGCAGCTTGTTTTGAAAATTCTTTCTGAGACCAGGTGGTCAAGACACGCTGAATCATGTAAGGCCATTCTGAAAAAAATCGATGCAGTCTTGTGTTGCATTGAAGCTATATAAACAAACGAGAAAGAAAACGGTGACACTAGGAACGAAGCGCACTCTCTCCAAGAAAATGACAAAGCTAGAGACTGCATTCATGGCGATTTTCTAGAGTGAAATCTTGAAGCGTTTTGACAAAACGAGCGTAGCACTTCAGAAACAAAGCCTAGATATTTCAACTTCTGCAGCCCTGCTGAGCTCTCAAGAAGACATTGTTAATTCTTTGCGACCTCTTTTTGATACCTTCGAAGAGAGAGCACGCACGCTAACTACCAATAAATGTTATCAGGATGAGGGCAAACGCATCGTTTTGAGTAAGCACCCGGACGGAAAAAGCGATAGTGCGCTCCCAGGTAGGAAAAAATTTATTGTAGAGACCTACAATGTTGTACTTGACAGTCTAGGCTCTACTTTGCGAGTGCGAAAAGCTGCCTACACTGAACTCTACGAAAGGTTAGGATTCTTAAAAATGCTGACAGAAGTTGGGAGCGGGCCTCACTGGCACAGCAGGCTGGGGAGCTGGTGAGAACCTACAAAAATGGTTTGGAGCCAGCATTTGCCGCTGAAATCTTTCAGCTTGCGAACTTTCTGCACAACTCTGTGTGCCAGGACACGAGTTCGCTGGGAATAATGAAGTTGCTGCACGAAAGAAATCCTATTGATGCGTTTACGAACCTGTCTATTGCTTTGCGAATGTACTTAAGCATACCCGTGGCAAACTGTGAGACCTAGCGATCGTTTTCCAAGTTGTCGCTGATAAAAAATCGCCTTCGTTCGGACCCCCTTGACGACAGGGTGAACTCGCTTGCTATCATGTCCATAGAAATTGACCACCTCCGCGATCTATCCTTCGAACAGACTATATCTCATTTCGTCAAAGCGAAGGCTCGAAAGATGCCATTTTAAAAGAGGGCTGTTTGCTCTATACATAAATAGTTGCAATAAGTTCGTTGTGTAGCCTCCCAGCCTTCACCTTTGCCAATGAAACGCTGAGCAGTGTAATTCAAGATATGCAAATCTTTGTTGTTCGTCTCTTGTTTGTTCTTATTGTGACATTTAGCGTGCTTATAAAGGACTGTATTTTTGTTGTTTTTGATAGTGCCACGTTTATTTGGTGTCGTACTTGCTTGTCTTACCTTTAACGAAAATATTTTCAAATAATGTTTTGTAATTACAGTTGGTTATTTCATCCGTATTATAGTGTAGTTTTATGGCGTTTGTATTGCCTTAAGAATTGTATATATCAATTGCATATTCATAGAAAAACGTGTATAACGATTACTGCAGTCTGATGCTTGAATTTTAATAAAGAATGTTTTGGTTACAACCAAGCGCCTTCTCACGGGATTAAACTTAGTCATGCAAACACAGCCTGGCTTCAGAAGGATCGCCGTCTGAGCTGTGTTCTTTTCTACGTTCTTGTTCGTCTTGAGTGCACTAAACTTTTCCTTAATGCCTAACGTTTGCTGAAAACAGAATGCAGATTAATCACAAAGTGAACTTATATGGTGGTGTTTACAACAGCACGCGTTCCAAGCAATTTTTGTTGTTTTCCTTATAATTATAACAATAATAATATTTTACACGGAGCCAGAATTCAATCTATAAGTAGCCAAAAGCATCCGCGTCATTTAATTTTAGCGCCAAATTTTAGGAAATTAGAATACAAGCGATATAATGAATACAGTTGTTATTAAAGAAAAATACATATTTGCATTTTGAGTCGACGCAAGAAGCAATAAGGTGCGCAAAATTTTCGCCCTTTTGCTTCAAGCGGAAAGTACAGTCCTGGTCAGAAATCTTGAGACCATTGGTTTTCCATTCAATCTGCGTTATGTAGCAATGACAGCACCATTAAAAACCACAGGGCCTTGAACTGCTAGGAGAACGTTTCTTCCCGTGGCATAAGCCTGCTGCTTGAGCGCTTGCTTGGAATGCTCCGCTAGAGGCGGAACATTAATTCCACTACAAGTAAAGGCTTTCGCCTGAAAATTTTCGACAGGGAATGTACGTTGCAAATATACAAATAACTCATTAAATACTCAAAGAACGTATATGGCGATGTTTCAAGAGTAATTTTGTCACATTCTAGATAACAATGCTGCAAGATGTTGAAGTTGTTTTGCTCGAAGCCGTAGCCCGAACTTGATTCGTCGAATCTCCATGAAACATTGCAGCTTCATTCTGCCGCTAATATGTTTTTTGTTATGTTAACTTAGGAAAACATGTGCTTAGCCTCGACATTACAAACGTTGACAATTTCAATGTGCCTTGCGGCATGTGTGGGAACTGGTATTCGCCTGAAGTGTCCCTGCACAATATCGTTGCGTGCCATAAACTCAAACATGATGTCTGATCAAGTGCACACTCATTCTTTGCAGTTGCCGCATTTCTGATTTCAGCAGGGTGGAGGAATATAAAGAAATGCAGTGGCAGCTTCATTATGCATTCATCACTCTTCGGGCTTTCTATGTCATCAAGATTCATGGCATGCAGCCGACGAAGCGCAGGCGAGGAATTTGGAAAACGTTGTAGGAGTTGTGTTACCGTTTGGCTCAAGAGCTGGAAGCGGCGCTCTCTGACGGCCCTTTGGGTGAATGAAACCTCTTTAAAGGTGTCACCTCCTTTTATTAGAGTTGCGCCGCGCGCGCATGTAGGTACCCCAGCGGCCCATATATGGCTGCCTCGGTTCGAACCATCGCCCCTGGCGCCTATGAAAAACAATGTCAAGTAAATGCGCCAAATAGGAGCTCAAAGTGGTCAGGAAGTAGCCAAAAAAGGATGTAACGGCGCGATTATGCAACGGCTGGCGTTCGACATCTTGGCAGAGATGACGAACTGCGTGAGCCACATTGTTAAGTCCGTGATGGGAGCTCTAAGCTGTTTGAATGAGTGTGCGGATAGCAGTCGTTCCTTGGTTCAGCGCGCTCTCGGCTCTTTCAAACTTACGCATAAATACTGTGGAACGAACTTCAAGTATAGATAAGTTGGACGAGTGGCCATTCAATAAACCCCCGTAGTGGGTTAGTCAGAATTGCTTCCGGTTTTGAAACGGAATGAAACCAGACGGTCTACATTATGTACATCGTAACATACCACAAGAGATTTGATGACAGCATCTGGCAGGTATACAACGAGATTCATATTTTGAGCATGAGAGTTCAATTAGCGCATGGTCGTATTGAAATTCCTATAATGGCATATTAGCGCTTAGAATGAGAATAATGAGAATGTACCACAAATGTACTACCTTCTGGCCAAGGAACATTAGCTGGCGGCAGCTAATCTGGCACTCTGTAAAACTCTCTAGAGCGATCCGAGTGGAGCAGTAGCTCTATAGAACATCCTTTGTATTGCTTCGTGGGCTCTGTATGTTTTCTGTTTAAAAAACATCATCTGTTGACGCTATAGTGAATTATGCCATTCACTACTGTGCCGCGCTTATTCGGCATTAGGGAAACATTAATTGGTTCAGTTCAACTTTTTATCTTCACATTTCCAGCTCCTAAGTGCTCAATGACAGGGGCAAAAGCTCGTTTTGGCTACAAGCGCAGCAGTATACTTTTGCGCTTGTAGCCTGAACGAGCTTATGCTCATTTCAATGAGCACTTAGGAGCTGGACTGTATACAGTCATGTACTGCAGAATCCCTATAGTTTGTACTGATATAGAAAAGAAGCAGCATATCACCAACCAAACCATAACCTATTATATCCGGAGCAGTTGGAGGTATGAACAGATAAAGTATAGTTTTATGAAATGGTATACTTTAACGCCTGCTGTGGACGAAGCCTTTTCATATATAAAACAAACCAAAAACAACCGAAAGGTATATATTGAAATCCTCATCAAACAAAACAGAAACAGACGTCATCCAGCGTCGGCTGTCACAAAATTCGCTGATTGGTCAACGGTGTGCATGGCGTCATGAGGACCACGTGACTTCGCCGTCTTGGCCGGTGCGTTGGCGGTTGGTAGCTGGCAGGTGGGCTGGTCACATGGTATTGCCGAATGCGGTGGCGCGCTCAACGTTAGTTGGCAGCGGCACCCGGTTGTGTGCAGACGTGGCTGGACATCTCCGCGTGTCAAGCTGACATGGAGCAAGAATCAAAGCCTCGTCTGTCGACCGTAATGGCAAATCCCCGCAAGGGGAGAGCCGGTCACGGGAGTATGTCGCCGCAGATGAGGTATCGGCGGCTGCAGAGGCTCAGGGTATGCGGCCGGTAGCCTTGACAGGCAGAGAAGCAGGCCGAGCAGACTTCAATCTTTTGTGTCACTGCATTCTCAACACGTCATTTAATTAGGCGCCCCAATATTTTTATTGCCTATCACGCAGTCAAGATACGCCACTGATCAAAAGATACGCCACTGATCAAGGTGTGCGTAGGGGGGGGGGGAGGTGAGGGGTGACTGTTATCAGGTAACATCAGTGTTCTTGTCAGTGTTTATGGATAATGAGAAAGTTCGTTCTTAATAACAGCTCACAGAGAGATTCTTTACCATTCAGCTCTCTGAATGGCAGCCGTTTTCTCAACGCAGTAAGCGAGTAATAAGGCAGTAATTACCCACTGGCTTCCACCCAAGCGCAGCCATACGCCTACAAAGTAAAGCTTTCCTTTGTAGCTTTCCTTTGTAGCCGTATGGCGGCGCTTGGGTGGATGCCAATGACTAATTAATCCATTATTACAAATCGACTCCACCTTGGGGGATTCCCCTAAACATTTGACCAACACTGTTCCCACTTCGAGTTATTGATCAATTCGCTCTCCCCCTATCATAAGCTTGCCGTCCCGGTTAGCTCAGTTGGTAGAGCGACTGCCCCGGTGAAGCGGGGGTCCCGGGTTCGAACCCCGGACCATGACATAATTTATCTTTAACTGCGAAGTTTCCGTGAAAGCTGTATAGCTTTCCTTTGCAGCCGTATGGCTGCGCTTGGGTGGATGCCTATTGTGGTGTTCGTGAGTTTCGGTCACCAGTGTGGTGTGCGCGAGTTTTGGGTTTCGGCAATGCGAGACCTGTTGGGTTGAGGAAAACGAGAGTGCTGACACGCCAACCGGGCAGCTTTATTTCAGCCCATCGAATGCCGGCACGAGCACGAGATGCCTGCCAGCCGCCGCGGGCCTCTCCCGGGCGCCCCCCCCCCCTCCCGCGCAGCCAAGCCAAGCCCCGCAGACGGCCTAGCCACTGCATGTGGCTACTGCCTACAACATCTCCCCTGCCAGAAAAGCAAGCCTCTTGGGAGGAATGACGCAACGTCCACACTTGGTGTGCCGGTAGGGAGGTGTCAGCGCAGGTTGTTTGTGAATCTTCTAGAGAATCTGACAACCCAGAGGGAGATTCCTCGTAATAGGCGTCAGCGCAGGTTGTTTGGAAATCTTCCTGAGAAACTGAAATCCCAGAGAGAAATTCTTCGTATACGACGTCTTGGTGGTCTCTCTCCTCTTTCGCAGGCTTGAGAAAAGGGATAAGATGGGTTCGATTTCGCCATATAGTGCCGTTCCCAGTGTCAACTATATATGACCTAGGCTCGCTTGCGGGCGACACCACGTTTCCTTTTCGCTTTAAGTCTGTAACCCAAACTTCATCTCCTTCCAGGAGGGTCGGAAGTTGCCGTACGCCATGTCGGCTATCGTAATCTCTTCGCCGCTGTTCGCGGTATTGGGTTTCAAAATTCCGAAGTTGTGGCGTCTGGCAAACGGGGAACAAGCCTTCCGGGAGTCAGAGGGATCTTTACCCGCAACCGCCTCCCCATCAATAGTTCAGAGGGGCTGTATTCATTTTCCAGTGGAGTTGACCTGTAGCACAAGAGGGTCAGGTACGTGTCTTGGGTCGCCTTCATTGAAGTTTTGATTATTTTAACCGCAACCTCCGCCAGTCCGTTGCTCTGAGGGTATTTTGGGCTTGATGTGACGTGTTTGAACCCGTGTTCTTGAGCAAACTTAGCCAAGTCGTAGGACGAGAACTGCGGACCATTATCGGAGTCTACCACCTCTGGAATGCCGCGCCGGGCGATAATTGATTTGCCAGTGATTGATCACTGTACTAGATGACAGCTTCTCTAGACGAGTCGTTTCCGGATATCTGGAGTAATAATCAGTCACGATTAACCACCAGTGGCTGCTGAAGACGAACAGTTTCATTGAAACTCTCTCCCATGGTCTTGAAGGAACCTCGGTGCTTCGAAGGGACATTTTTCGGTTTCTGGACGTCTTGACACATTCCGGACAATGTTGTATCGTGGTAGTGATGCCTTTGGCTACTGTAGGCTACCAAACGGTGTTTTTGGCGCGTGCTTGCGTCTCCGTAAAGCCAAGGTGGCCTTCGTGCAGAAGACGCAGAATTTCCTCCTGCACGTGAGTAGGACAACCACCCGGGCTGGGTAGAGTAGCAGATCGTCCTCCATGGTGAGTTGGCCGCGATGCTCGTAGAAAGGCTTGAGCACAAGGGGAAAATCCCGTCTGGAAGGCGTTTTTCTTGCAGAGTTCTCGGAGATACAAGCACATGTGATCTGATTTTTCGGACTCTCTCCGCCACTAAAGGCAGTGCTGCTTAATGGGAAGAGTTGTCCTCACACAGCGGACGAAAGCTTCGATGTCTCCCTCTAGCTCGATGTCACCGGTCTGTTGAAGCGGCGCTCTGGAAAGCGTGTCAGCGACGAGGAGGTCTTTCCCAGGGGCGTACGCCACCTCGTACTGGTACCGCAGCATCCTCATTTTCAGCCTCTGTAATCGAGGTGTAAGATTATCAAGACTCTTTGACATAAAGATCGGTACCAGCGGTTTGTGGTCGGTCTCGATTAAGAACTTGCCGAGGAGATAGTCGCTGAACTTTCCGTAAGCCCAAACCAAGGCAAGAGCATCTTTCTCTATTTGCGCATAGCGTTTCTGCTGTCGGGAGGCATAAACGATGACCGAAAACTTGCCACTGGCCTGTTTCTGTCGAATCACCGCCCTCAGTCCATAGGAAAAAGCGTCTGCACTGACTACTGTATCCTTTGCAGGGTCGTACACCCCTAGCAGTGGGCGAGACGAAAGCAGTCGCTTCCACTTGTCAAACGCTTGCTGCTGAGGAATGTCCCAAACAAATTCTTGCTTCTTTGACAGCAAGCAAGTGAGGGGTTGGAGCACGTCATGGAGCTTGGTGACAAAGCTGGCAAGATAGGTTGTCATCCCAAGTTCACCCTTTGCAGCTCGCTTCTCAACCTTTTTGTCGTCCTGTTTGATTCCTTGCTGGCCAAGCTTGTGACCCAGGAACGTGAGCTGGTCGACGTTAAACAGGCACTTCTTCTCGTTTAGCTTGACCCCTGCCTTCGTTGGTCGTTGAAGAACTGTGGGGAGTGTCTCGCTGTGCTCTGTTTCGTCTGAGCCCCAGATAAGGATGCCGTTCATATGACACACAACTCAGTTGACACCTTCCAGAATTTTTGACATCTGCTTCTGGAAGTACTCGGGAGCGGACGCGATGCCAAATGGAAGCCTGTTGAAGGAAAACCTCCCGAATGGCGTGATGAAAGTAGTGAGCTTCTTGCTGCCTTCACTGAGTGGTATCTGCCAGAACCCCGAATTGGCATCCAGCTTCGAAAACACCTTGGCTCCATGGAGCAGCCCGACTGTATGCTCAACAGAGGGAATCGGATGCCACTCTCGTAGGACGTGACGGTTGAGCTCGGTGAAGTCGACGCAAATTCTAACATCACCGTTTGGTTTTTGGACTACCACCATTGGTGCACACCATTCAGGCGGCCCATCAACAGGTGAAATGACGCCAATATTTTCCATTCGCTGCAGTTCAAGCCTTGTTTTCGTGTAGAGCGGAATTGGTACGCGGCGAGGGGTGCTCAAAGCAAATGGTTTCGCACCTTCAGCGCAGGCGAAAGTGGTGTTCTCTTAGTAGCTTACCGAGGCCTTGAAACAACCAAGGGAATTCGTCACTGGGGCTCACCTTCTTTGCGACGGCGCTGACCAAGATTAGCACCTGCAAGTCTCTGATGGCGGGCTTGCCGAGTAAGGGAGTGTGGACTTCTTCCAACACGTAGACGTCTTGGAGCGTTTCACGTCCACGGCAGGTGAGTTGAAGACGCGCTACGCCCTTGACTGCGAGAGGTCTCCCATCAGGACCGTAGAGCTGCCGAGGAGTTACGACAACGGAGGCTGACGTCGGAGCATGCTGAAAGTCGTAGGTGGGAGGACAGATTCGTCGGCACCTGTGTCGATCTTGAATTTGACAGGTAGGCCCTGCACGAGGATGGTTGTCTCCCATGTCGACGTATCGAAGGACGAGACGGTTCCGAGAAATCCACCTTGGCTGGCGGGTTCTGATGCTTCAACGATGTCAACCCGGCGTGACATGCAGACAGACGCGTAGTGGCCCTTTTTGCGGCAGCCCCTGCGTACCTGCGTCCGCGCTGGACACAGTGAACGCGTGTCGTTCTTTCCCACACCAACGACACGATGACGGAACGCTGTCAGCTGGACGCGGATGTGGCCTTGATTCAAAGTGCTCTCGGCCGTTGTTGACGTGAGCAGCGTTCGTGGGGTGCCTGACTTACTGTTTGCCTGATGCAACTTTGTTGACGGTCAGCGTTTCGGGGTGAAGCTCCGCTTGCTGCTGACGAACGCTTTCGACCTGCCTGATACTCTTAAGCGCCTTCTGAAGAGTAATATCAGCGTCTAGTTGCAGTCTCGCTGACAATTCCTGGTCTTGAATGCCGACGACCAGTCTGTCTCGAACTAGTTCCTCTCGGAGGGCGCCGTACTCACAATGGTTGGAAAGCGTTTGAAGCGCAGTTACGAATTTTTCCACGGATTCGCCATCGTTTTGGACCCTCGTGTTGAAGCGTGCCCGTTCAAAAATGACGTTGCGCCGCGGTATGAAGTACCTGTCGAACTGCTTTAGGACGACTTCCAAGTTCTGAGCGTTCTCACCGGAGAGTTTGAAGGTGGCGAAGACGTCCTCGGCCTGGTCGCCCATCAAGTAAAGGAGCGTGTCGACCTCATGTGACCCTGATTTGTCGCAGAGACCGGAAACCATGTAGAAACGCTCGAACCGCTTCCTCCATTTCGGCCAGTCAGCAGGAGTCGTGAAGCAGAAGGTCTTGGGCGGTTGAATGACGAAGGACGCCATGTACTGGCCGTAGGACGTAGATGCTGCTGTGACGTGTGCCACCGCTGATGCGTATCCGAGCGAGAGGAAGCAGCCCCGGCTGGGCTTACTGTGGGGAATTCTGTTACTTCTGACACCATGTTGGGTTGAGGAAAACGAGAGCGTCGAGACGCCATGCGGACAACTTTATTCCAGCCCAGCGAATGCCGGCACGAGCACGAGATGCCTGTCAGCCGCCGCGAACCTCACGCGGGCGCCCACCCGCGCAGCCAAGTCAGGCCACGCAGAAGGCTTAGCCACTGCATGTGGCTACTGCCTACAACAAGACCCTAGGTCAGAAATCCGAGCAGCCAAGCATGCGCCGAGAGCACGGTCCTCTCTCTTGTAAGCATACTCCTGTATCCTCAGTGTGTCTCCTATAAACGAGCGAACCAGACGTATGTAGCTCTGGCGACCAGGGAAACAAAGACACACTGAAGACACGGGTGTGGTGAACTTGCAATGGCGTCTTTTCAAGCCTCCATCGGGCCTTTATTGTGGAAATCCTGCACATCTTAGATTCAACGCCTTGGGTTTTACTTCATCACAAACGCTATAACAGCAGAAGAGAAGAAGCGAGCCCTACTCCTGACTCTGTGCGGGCCGGAGACATTCGAAACCGTCCTCGCACTGGTCGCACCAAAGAGCCGAGGACAAGTTCCGTACGACGAGATCGTCCAAACTCTGGCTTCGCATTATCACCCACGCCTATCAGAGCTCTACTGCCGCTGCAAATTCCAGAGTGGGGACCAACAACCAGGCGAGCCCATTGCTTCTTACGTAGCTGCTCTACGAAAACTCGCCGCGCATTGTAACTTCGGCGTCGGGGCATCTTCCGCCGCAGAGGCGGCGGCGGAGTCGACGACGGCCGCCGTCAGCACCGCGCTCCCCCTGGATATCTTGTTACGCGACCGTTTCGTCTGCGGCATCCGCAATGAGCTCTTTCAACAGCGTCTCTTCGCCGAAAGAAAGTTGACATTCCAGAAGGCCTTCGATTTCGCCGAGAGGGCGGAAAGCGCTGCCCTGCAGCAACAGAGCATAAAGATGAAAACAGAAAATCTAGAGGTGCGCAAGACAAGCCGTGGGAAAGAAGGCGCAAAGAGAGAACAGCCTACTCCGCGCAAGGCGCGATGCTACAGATGCGACGGCTCGCACGATCCGAGTGAGTGCAAGTTCCTGAATGCTGCATGCAACTTTTAGAAAAAAATCTGACATGTCGAAAGAGCTTGCCTCCCAAAGAAAAAGCAACGCATAACTGCTACGCATCAAATCGAGCCTAGGCCTGCAAGCCACAATACGTGCGTGCAACAGCCACTACAGAGGTCAGCACGGGACTTGAACACAGTAAAAAGCCTACAGGCGTGCCCAAAGTTCCTGGTACCGCTTCGCGTCAAAGGCAAGGTGCTGGAGTTTGCGGTTGACTCTGGTGCATCATATTCTCTAATCAGTAGGGAGGCCTACGAGCGGGCATGACCTACAAAACGTCCACCGTTATCTAAATACGACATGAACCTTCAGACGTGGTCAGGAGAGCTCTTGAGCCTCAATGGCACTACGGAAGCAGAAGTTCGCCACAAGACAAAAGATTACGTCCTTCCACTGCATGTCATGGAAGGCAACGGGTGCAACCTTGTGGGCCGTAACTGGTTCAGTGCACTGAACATCCGTCTGCAAGGCGTATATGAAACGCAAGACGCAACGCACACCGAGTACACTGTGCTGCACTGCCTGCTAGAAAAACACGCACATGTTTTTGACTTGAACGTCTTAAGGTATACGTGGTACCACCAGTTCACATTGAGCTAGACTCAAACGTCCCACTACGCTTTTGTAAGGCTCGACCGGTTCCCATTGCGCTCAGGCCAGCTGTTAAGGAAGAGTTGGATCGGTTAGAGCAGCAAGGCATTCTACAGGCAGTTCAACATGCTGAGTGGGCGACACCCTTAGTGTTGGTTCGGAAAAAGTCAGGGTTGTTGAGGCTGTGTGGGCAATACAGAAGCACGGTAAATGCTGTATCCCTGAAAGCAGCCAATCCGCTTCCAACCACTGAGGAGGTACTAGCTACTCTCAGAGGGGGAACACTGTTCTCAACGCTTGATCTCTTTTAAACCTATCAGTAACTTCTGGTCACTGAAGCCAAAGCAAAGGTGTTTACCGTGAACACGATGAATGGACTGTACGCACTCAATAGACTTCCATTCGGAATATCTGCAGCACCGGCAATATTCCAGCGGATCATGGAGACAACGCTCGCCGGACTTTCTGGCACCAGCGCGTACCTGGACGACATCAACTGTCTGCGGAGAAACGCCACAACAACGTAATGAACGGTTAGACGAAGTGCTGTCAAGATTGGATAATATATAGGTCTGCACCTTCAGAAAGACAAGTGTCGATTTGGGGTCAAGAGTGTTGAGTTCCTAGGACACCGCATTGATAAAAAAGGTGTGCATACAACTAAAGTAATGTTTAAGGCCATCATGGATGCACCAGCGCCGAAAACCAAAGTGGAGCTCAAAGCATTTTTGGCGTTGCTTGCTTTCTATGACCGCTTCCTTACGGACAGAGCGACAGTGGCCTCGCCACTGCACACACCTTTGCACAAGGAAACGCAATGGATATGAAGCAAAGAGCACCAAAGGGCATTCGAAGAGCTAAAAAAGCTAATTCAGGACTGCACAGTGCTTGCTCACTACGACGAGCGCAAGGCTCTTCCATCATGAGGCGCTTCGCCCGATGACATTGGCGCTGAGTTGCCGCAGATTGACGAGAACGGAAGAGAAGCGCCCATTGCTTTTGCGTCACGAATGCTAGGCAAAGCTGAACGGAATTATGCGCGATGAAATGAATGGCGGCACATACAAGGACACTAACAAGAAAGAAAGACACCACATAAAGAGACACAAAAAAGAGCCACCTTGTTTGCGCCGCCGTTCATTTCGTGATGCACCAACTCGCCTCTCAGGCTGTTATTCGGAATTATGCGCAGTTGGATCGAGAAGTACGTGCAGTAATATTTGCTGTTCATCACTTCCAGAAATATATAACTAGAAGACACGTGAGTATATTCACTGATAACTAATCATTACTGAGAATTCTGGTGCCGAAAAAGCCAATTCCGCAGGTCCGATCACCTCGCATGACGAGATGGTGCCTTAAGCTGTCCTCCCAGACCGCTAGACTGACGATCAGGAAGAGGCGCTCACTACAAGTGCTTCAGCAGGCTGCGGCATACCCTAGCCACTCCCAACCGACGACGCACTACAAGGGCCACCATAGAGGCCGCCGAGACACCGCCGTCCCCCGGACCTTTACAAAGACCGGTGGTAACTCACTCTGAGTGGGGAGGGATGTGCGGTGTTCTTGAGTTTCGGCTTCCAGTGTGGTGTGCGCGAATTTTCGTTTCGGCAATGCAAGGCCCACCGCCAGAGATTCGAGCAGCCACGCATGCGCCGAGACCACGGTCCTCTTTCTTGTAAACATGCCCCTCTATCCTCAGTGTGTCTCCAATAAACGAGCGAACCAGACGTATGCAGCACCAATGAGTAATTACTCCCTTGTTGCAAATCTACTCCACCTTGGGGGATTCCCCTAAACATTAGACCAACACTGTTCCCGTTTCGAGTTATTGATCAATTCGCTCTCGCCCTACCATAAGTTTGCCGTCCCGGTTAGCTCAATTGGTAGAGCGACTGCTCCGGTGAAGCGGTGGTCTCGGATTCCAACCCCGCACCAGGACTTATTTTTCTTTAACTGCGAAGTTTCTGCGAAAGCTTTATAACTTTCGTTTGTAGCCCTATGGCTGCGCTTGGGTGGATGCCAATGAGTAATTATTCCCTTATTACAAATCTAATCCACCTTGGGGGATTCTCTAAACGTTTTACCAGTAAGTGAGTACACACCCTGTTATCAGAAAGGAGAACCGACCTCAAGACGGCAGTGCTACGATGTGTCTATGCGGGAGTACGTCATTGACATTTACGGCGAACCTCGCGCAAAGTGACACCAGAAATTCTTGCTCGTTTTCCTCCGTTCACACGCATCCTTCAAAGCAGCTGCACGCCGAGCTAGATGCCCTAAATATTCGTATGTTTAAATAAAAAAGAACTGGCAGCAAATATACGTAATAATTACTAAGCCTGCATAATCACTGTTATAAGTTATGCTGTGAATCCATACTGCCTACTCTTGTCTTTATCACTTTTTCATGGTACTTATATTTTTTGTACTTCGTTCGTCAAAATAACTATTCATCAGCTTGAACCACAAGACTTGGAAAATATATGAGCAATGAGCATCATATATGAGACTCCAACACAAGTGATCTTTTTAGCGGATATGAAATATATCCTAATTCAAGATATGTTTAAACACAGCAGTACTCTTTTAAATGCTAGGCCGAAGCTTTGTTACTTTTAAAGCCGTGCCTTTCAGCAGGACAGGGCAGGAAGCTCCTTTGAGGCGGTGCCATAAAGAAGCGATATGGTAACTTTGATAGTAATTCGCAAGAGCTCGTTACGTATGCAGCAGAGTATGTTAACGGGCGCAAGCAGATATGCAGAATGCATATATGTGTAACGGTCGGCGGGAGCGCATTGAAAATTAATTTTTTTCCAAGAGTTTAGCACCTAATCAGAGAATAATTTGTGACTCTCCAGCGTTCCATCTTCAAGGCGTGCGAAGTGACAACTGCAAAGGAGCTGGGACTGATGAAGGTTCCTGCGAAACCGCAATTGTAGCATCAGCGTGGGACGACTGTACCGCCTTTCTGTATGCCTACGACGAAAAGGAGGGAAAATGTACGCCAGATCTACATTATATAAATGCGTCCGGAACATACGAACACCTGTTCGACTGTGTGTCCACATGCAATCCAGGTACGCGCGTGAAGCAACCACATTGATTTCTTTGAGCATGCACAGTCTACCCATGCTGCCGTCCGTTGAATTCGTTTCTTTAAACTTTACATCACTGAGCAGAGATCGTGGTCTTTAAACTGAGTTTTGAAGTTTTACTCTGTACCGCGACAACACTGTGCACGATAAAACAAACCACCATGTATGAGCTTGGAAAGAAACCTAGAATGCCTCCTTATAGCACCCCCGGATGGGAGAAAGTTTGACTGTATGTCCTTTGTCGGAAACGTTGTAAATCAGTCCTGTGAGCTTCATTAAGTAAGACAGCTTTATTCTTTATCTTTATTCAAGAGTTACCCCGCATTTGCCCGAAGGCGTTATAGCAGGGGGGTTACAGATTGGCATAAAATACATCTTCACTTGCAGAGCACACTTGCTCCTCGGAAAGCCGGTTCCACTGTTGCACTGTTTTAACAAAAAATGAATTTGCAAACAAGTTCGTCCTGGTACGGTACTCTCTAATTTTACGGGAATGGTCATGTCGTTGACAAACGTAAAAGGGCTGTTTTAAGTAATTTTCAAAATCAACGCACACGAAGTGATTTTACGTATGCTGCGTAAATCGGCCATCAATTTTTTTCCTCTACTTTCTTATCAATTATCTTCAAGTGATTAAACAAACTATTAATCTTTCCTTGATCAAAACCACGAATTAAACATATAAAAATTCTCCTATGTGTCGCTTTCCGTGTCTGTTGGCTTCTTTCATATGTATGTCATAGGAAGACCTTCATTTCTCTTTCCTTTTCGCTTATCAGAGGTGCCAGTGCCTAACTAAACGGCTGCCACAGAAGTCATGCGACCTGACAATTTTGAAACAATGCCCTGGCCAGTCATTCTGACATGTGCCGCCGATTCCAATGCGCTTTGAACTAGTTACCTACTATGAAACCAAGACGTACAGCTGTGAACAAATGAGGGAGAGCAAAATTTTAGCATTAATTTAATTATTGCTATATAATTATGCTGAACAAGCACAGTTTTTTCATCTAGTAATTAGATCTCTCTTGGACCATTATATCCAAAAGTCATTCTCAAATTTACTGGAGAAAGAACCAGGAAATTCTCGTTTTTGTGCAAAAAGCTTGTTCCCTCTCAAATTGCTCCTGACTATACTTGCGAAGTAGCAAGTAACTTCCTTACTTTGTTGATACATTTTACACAATGGCAACAACACCAGTCTTATTTCTCGTTCTAAGGAAAGTCATGTAGAAGAATTGCATATAGCGGAGGATATATTTTGTAGCCACGCTTGGTAGAAGACACAGTCGCATGTATTGAGTGAAATTCAGGACCTGATTACAGGTAATTCTTAACAGGAAAGTTACTACGGGGCAATGGAATGTGCAGAAAGACAGCTAGTGGCTACCTGACAGCGACACAGTGAGTGCGATATTCACAGACAACTCAAAATGGTCTTTCCATCTCGGGCACCGGGCCACCAGTTCGCTCGCGCTGATCGGATCCGACAGTTGTCCCGACGCAGCAGGCAGTGACTCGGCAACTTGCCGGCACGCGGTGCCATTTGGCACCCTCCCGGAGATTCTTGTATTCTTGTGTGAACGGCTTAGATCACAAGCTGTTTGCAGCTCTTTGAAAGGTAGAAGCATCCCTTCCAAACAGGCCCAACGTAGACAACAGATAGTTCTTAGAATATTTTAGCGCTGTTGTGACTATTTTTCAAGCGGTTATTGCAGTGATTTATAAGGTAGCTCGTGATCGTGTTTTCCAAGTATAGGGAGCGTTTCATTCACTGGTTAGATTAGCAGAGAAACTACGCACAAGACTGCACTGCCGAAGCTTGCTGCGAAGTGGTGCACCACCATTCATAAACATGGTGTCCTCCGAGTCGGGTGAGTTTTCTACGCGCAGCAGCTGGACGCTGGTGCTCTTTCCTTCCCTAAGATGGAGCCACCAATCAAGATTTGAGAGGCGTGGAAGAACAGGCTTTGCAGTGTAGCGGTCGGATTTCCTGCTATCTCTATCACTATCGCTCGCTAAGAAAAGTGTCTGATGAGAGGCGCTCGTATGACTGTTCTGTGCTGGGAATAACAGCGCTGAGACAAGGGACAAAGAAAGAAGAAGACAACAGGACCGGCGCTGTTATTAACAACTGAACGTTTATTAGAAAAACATGCAAAATATACTCATTTGACAACCACAGGCGCGTGCGCAACACCAAAAGCCACAGTGATAAATCAATCACTTGAATCCAGATACTTTAGTTCACAGTCATGAACTGTTACAGAGGGGGTGCTCACGCATTAGTCAATGATTTTATGAATATGAAACGCTTCACTGATTTCTCTTGTTAGTTTATCTTTCTGTTAGCGCTGTTTTTCCCAGCAGTATGTACCAACTCGCTCAACTCTCCGTTTTATTGACTGTTGTGTCACTACGACTATCTATGTGCTCTTCTAGAATGCGCTGCACCTTTCCCGTTGTGTACTTCGCGCTTATGTCCTCTTGGCAACAAGATAGGCTTCATTTTTTACAGTGGACGCTACGCGAGATTGCAGAGGAAAAGTCAAGGGCCCGATTATGTTGACAACGGAGGGTCGGAAGTGGGCACATACGATGGTGAGAAGTCAGCCAAGGGTGCTGAACGTGACTCGCGAAGAAAAGCAATTGAAAGGCGATCGATGGGCCAATCCGACAAAAATGCATTAGACTTTCATTCCCTTTTGTATGAGAGGACACATCCCACACATTTATTTACGCCCACCTTATTGCGCACTCAAATTTCTTTGTACTTTTACACTTGACTCTCGCACACCGAGTGCCTGTCATCCTTTCTCAAAACGTGTTTTGTGGCGGCACATAAGCACCCTTGCTATACCCACTCCCTCCCACTTTGCCGTTCGGCTTACTGAGCAGGCTGCACGTCTTCGACGCTTTGTACTCCGCCCATTGGAGATACCACTTACACAAGACCCACTGACAACCACAGCACAGCACCGTTAGACCGTCATGGGAGGGTCGCTCACAACCTCTTCAACTGAAGGTTGGAATTCGGTGCGCGTGCGCCGCTTTGGTATCTCCGCTCTTCTCAGGTCACTTTCCTCCTTACCCTCCACCTTCCATGGAAGCCATCGACTGGGTTGTCCCCGTGGAATGCACTTTCTGGATGCACATTCCTCCACCTGCGACAGAACCTGATAAATACATGGTAGTCATCCTCTGGGTTCTTCACTCCACAGCCACCTTCCGGCCCCTCCCCTGTAGGTGAAGAGAGGGAATTTTCTTTCTTCAGTTTGCAACGTGTCCACAATGGGAATTAATTCTTGGAAGTCCCAGGGAACAGCAGGCGCCTGGCAGTTTTTTCTTACGTCAGGGTTTTAATGCTAAGGCATTAATGCTAAGGCATTAAAACGTGAGGAGGCTGCGGCACTTCGAGGAGCAAAATCACTAAGTGTGCTGCTCATTTCAAAGAAGAGAAGGTTGCGAAGATGGCGCATGCTCAGCAGCAGCCAAGGATGCAAGTCGCAGCCAAGACGCATTCAAACAGTCCGGGATGGCACGACACGGTACCTGTACGACACGGTAGCCTGCAAGTTTTTAGTTTGTTCTTGGAGACAATTTTTGCGAAACTGCGCTTCTTGAGTAGTGCCCCACAGCCCATGAAATAAAACAAATATTCGACCGCGTTGGCAAGGGCCTCTTTAACTAAGTGGCACCTGTAATCAAATGTTCAGAAAAGACACCTTTATTTTCATTCAGTCTCCACCTTTGTTCATTTAGGTCAAGGCGCTCCGTTTTGCGCTGACCCTCCATTTGGCGCCTGCAATGAAACGAATATCGCGCAAAAAGAGGGTATGGCATACTTCTACAACATAACCACGCAAGAGTGCCAGCAATACCCATTGTGCGAAATGGAGCTCCTCAACTTGGAAGTAAACTCTCATCTGGCATTAGAGTATTGCGAAAGAATGTGTGGGTGAGTAGTAGCATCTAAGTTTTCGCATTTTACTCTTTTGATCAGCATAGTTCCCTGGCGATGAATATGAATATGCAATGAAACTAACTCTGAGCAGTGCTTCCGGATGGGCACCAGTGATAAGTACAACCTTTGTCATAAAAACGAACTGCCAGAGGTTTGGATCTCAATAATGACCCTGGGCGGATAAAGGCCATCGTTGCGGCTCCATTCAAACTGCGCAACGAATCCCTCCACCTAACTATTTGGTTTGTCGCAGGGACTGAGTGGATAAGTTAGAGGAGCTCACCTCTGGACAGCAGAGCCGCCGTGTTGGAACGGTGGTTAGGGAGCTTGGCGTCAGACCCTAAAGACACGGATTCGATCCCGGCCGTAGCGGTCACATTTCGATGAAGACAAAATGTTAGAGGCCTGTGTACTGTGCGATGGCAGTGAACGTTAAAGAGCCCCAGGTGATCGAAATCAACCAGTGTCCTCCACTACGGCGTTCCTCGTAGCCTGAGTCGTTTCGGGACGTTACAGCCTATAAACCCATACTACTTTGGGCACTACATGACATCCATTTCGTAGACTCATTTAAATAGACACAGGGGAAGCTTCGTATTCGGCCTATGCCGAATAATTGCAGAGTTCTACTACAATTGGCGCTTCACGGCTAATAATCCACCTCACAAGTTCGGATCGATGGCGGGGAAAAAACTGCTATGCCTGTACAACTGTACCGCCCGAAGCATGTCTACAGCGCCGTTTTTAGTGGATTGCGATGTTCGGCTGCTGTGAGGACTGGCATGTGAAGGCGATCGAGCTCCAAGTGAGGTTGTGGAAGCTTGTACCGATGTCGGAGTCATTAGGCCGCATATTTGTGAAAATTACATAACTGGAAGGCATGGCTCACTTTTGCACCTTCCTTCATAGTCTACCCTTGTTCACATTTTTAATTTTGCACACTGTCTGATTATTGTTGAACAAAATTTCAAGTAATTTTTATGAACCGGCTATTAATTTTTTGCATTATTTGCAAACACCCGTTCGTAAACGACCCAAGCTTCAATCGAGTTTGAGTATAGCCGCTTTACTTCTGCGATCACCTAGGGTTGAATCGCGCAAATGAGCCATCTATTCGCTCTTGTTCGCTAATAATGGCAGCATCTTATAAGCTAGCGATTCGTTTCTCAAGGATGCAAAGCTATAAAGAAGAGACAACAGGAAAATCTGTTGTTATCTGAAAACGTCCGGCGTGTAAGCTTAACAGCAGCTGGCCGACATGCTCACTGGAGAGAGAGAGAGAAATACGAACGGAAAGGCATGGAGGTTAACTAGGCGACGCCCGCTATGCTACCCTCCACGTGGGAAGGGGAACAGAGGGAGAGGTAGAAAGGGGAGAGAGCAAAGGGAGATCACTTTTCCACTTGCCCGTTGGCCATTACTTGCAGGGTACAGAGGGTACACAATGATAGCTGACAACCTTGCACTCAGTTCTAAGTCCTTTAAGAACTTGAAAAGTGACTTCAAATTTGTCCTCTGCGGTGAAGGCTTACTCCAAGGACCCAGAATCTTGGTTTCAGTAAAGGGCTGAGAATTTAAGATAAGTGACGTCATCCTTTGTAGACTGCGGTACAGAGAGTGCAGCAGTGCCTGCTTATCGGACTCTTTCCTCTCCTGAAAAAGCAGATGCCCATTCCCTCGGGGTGCCTCTGCTGCGGGTTCTTTCTTTAAAACGCGAGTAGCTTCTGCTCCAGATGCCGCTTCATATGAATTGTTGTTACCTCACTTGCTCCATATCACAATCCATCTTTTTAATGAGTTTACCATTGACAAGCACTTTCTTTCAACTTGTCAAACTCCTTGTTCTTCTGAGGAACCAAATCTTTCTTTTGCTTCTCGTACTGTGTGTCAACTACAGTGTGAACCGTGGCATCAACCTTTGAGAATGCAACAATCTGGTCTCTGGCACAGCGCTACTCCCGTTAAAAAGAACATCGCTGGGCACAAAGTGTCACAAGATGGAGTGTTAGGGGCCCTGAATGTCCCGTCGGTTTGTATGTGATGAGCATGTTTCACCAAGAAAAAAAATATTACCTAGGCTACTGGAGACTGCTTATGCGCTGTGAATGTGAAAGCATGCACACTGGTGTTCGGCAGCCTCAACAAACCTGTAGTTTAATCGTACGCTTGTGTCTCATGTTGCTTCACGCCGTTTTCAGTGCTTCACACAGCAGCTCACTCGGCTTCGCTCCGCAGTGCGTTCAGGTTGTCGCTCGTAATACGAAACACACTAGGCGCCATAGAAGCTTCAATACAAAATACGGGCTTTAAGAAGGTTCAGCAACGGTCATAAATACGCAGACCGGTTACGCCGGGGCTCTGATGCCTGTGTGGAGCTACGCAGTACAGCTACTTTGACGCCCTGTCTTTCGCCGTTCCCGACGGTAAGGAGTAGGGCATTGCCGGTTCCTTCCATTTGGGACGAGTGCCGGCGAGCTGTGAAAACAAGTGCGTACAGCGTTACACGGAGTTCGCTCAAGGGGCAGAAAAAAACGGTATTGAAACAATGAAAGCTTTACATCGCCCGAAGAGGTTATGTTGTCTTTATATAACTTTCTTGACATCGGCAAAACCGTGCTGTGTGTTAAAAAAAAAAGCGTGGCCTGTGCATCATTATAGAAATTTGCCCGCATCTGTCGCATATTTGGGAATTTTATGCTCTGGGCACTTAATGTCTCAAGCGTTTATAGGAAAACAGCAAGGAGAACGCATTATACGAGGCGCTAGGGCTTTTGAGGTCATTGATCACTGTACAGTCCATGTAAAGGTCCATTCAATATGAAAGTGAACAACGAGTTTGCAGAAAAAAGGCCGATTTTGGTTATTTATCGACTGAAGCTCGAAGTGAGCTTTGGGCATTATACACCTAGAGGAAAGCTAGTTAGGAAACAGGGTAAAGTGTTCTGGTCACACATAACTTCAGAGCAACTATTAACCGAATGCTCAAAATTTTTTGCCTTTCTTATTGGACGGACCTGTACATTTCACCCTGTAGTGCATGTCTCGCGAGTTAAATAACAAGCTTCTATTAGAAATACTAGACCTGAAAATAAGTGAGGCGTGCTTCATCGTAGTCTGGTTTTTACAAAACTGCATTGAAACTCCGCAGTGCTTTCTGGAGGCTGCAGAAGGCAACCTTGCATATGGCCAAACTTCCTGTATGATTTCCAGACAGTTCAAATCGTATGACACCGAGCAGTGCCTCACATTTCAGCTTTCCTGGATATTAACAACTAGTGCCCTCTGTTGGCCCCCAGTTGCGAATACCATGTTGTTATGTGCAGATATCGTAAACTTGTAATTTTTATAGAGTCCCTACAAATTCTGCGCGAATAGGGCGATCATCATGACCGAACCTTTCTTCTGGCTGCAAAATCTAGCCTGTAAAATGCTTTTTGCGCGCAGACCAACTATTTCCGGCGGCCATAGAAAATGAGTTGGATGTACGGAACATTCCAAATACCCGCGGTGACTTATATTACTCAGCTCCACGAGGCATGTGCTGGAATTCGTACGCTCTAAAAATGTTCGTCGAGATTTTTTGGCCTTGTTTAAGGTAACAACGCGTTGTTTTAAGTACAGATAGCCACTAGGTAGTAGTGCAAACCGGCTGGGAGAAATAAAATACCTGCGCATGCAAATTTAATGTTAACGGATGTGCCTTCTCCCCCTCCTGATTTCTCGGTTCAACTTAATGTCTTAAGCGTTTATAGAAAAACAGCAGGAACATTGCAGTATACGAAGTGCTTAAGGCTTTCAAGGTCATTGATCACTGTACAGTTCATCTAAAGGTCCTTTCAATATGAAAGCGAACAATGAGTTTGCGCAAAAGGCCAATTTTCGTTATTTATCGACTGAAGCTCGAAGTGAGCTTTGGGCATTATACACCTACAGGAAAGCTATTTGGAAAACAGGTAAAGCATGCTTGTCACACATAACTACAGAGCTTGTTTAAGGTAACAACATGTTGTTTTAAGTAGAGATAGCCATTAGGCAGTAGTTCAAACCGGCCGGCAGAGAAATAAAAACCTGCGCATGCAAACTCTATGTTATCGGATGTGTGCTCTCCCCCTCCTGATTCCTCGGTTCAACTTGCAGGGGATTTAACGAAACAAATGTGTACGGAACAAACACGGCCGAGGAAGGAGGATCCTAATATATCTTCAGGCTTGTTTCTGCTGCGACCTCCGCAAACATTTTTGTGTTTATCTTTGACATGCAAGGCATAACGTGAAGTCTATAAATAAACAGTTTAACAACTCAAATTGCGTTTCTTTTTTTTTGTTGGGGGTGGGGGGGCGGCAGTTCGCATTAACGAGCGCAACATACCATCCTGTTTCAGAGCATATCCCGGCTGAGTTTCGCACAAATACCATTCAAATGCAGATTGAAATCCTTCCGACTGCAAAGCAAACTCAAAGGAAAAATAACAGCTCTGGTCTTAGTTGGTCAGTGATTATCTCCGCTTTGTGGCACCGCAGTGACATTACGTAGCTAAGCACAATGACATACCCGCACAGTTGCAAGAGTCACATAAAAAACTTGCATGTGTGAGCTTCGAGCTCTCCCGCTCTTTCTTGAGGTTTTGAAACGATTTGGAAACGTTACTAAGTGAACGTTGATGTTCCCTGGCCCGTTCGTTCACTTAGTAACGTTTCCGAATCGTTTGAAAATCTACCCGCCACAGCCGCTCGTGCAAAGATGAGAACGACCAAAACTGTGAGCCACGACTTGAACGTATCAAAATTCTAAGCAGAAGTAAGGATAGATTAGCACGCGAATTGGCCGAAGCATTTTTTATCAAAGGGGCGACACGTGCGTCAGCACCACATCAGTTTCCCTGCGAGACAGCGAATACAGATTATTAAATAGACGATAGCATGCAGCCTGCGCTCCCTAATCTACCACAAATATTTCACCCGCATCCGCTCTGGTCCTTCGTTGTGTATAATTGCAGGTTGTGGAAGCCTCACTAAAGTTAGTTGGAGTCAGAGCCCGTCCTGTGTACTTCTTCCCGTGTCCTTGTTTTTTGTAGCGCTATAAAGAACTTCGAGAAACTGTGCTTCACCAACTAGCCTCGCAACGTGTTTTGTTAAGTGAACTTTATTTACTCCTGCTTTCATTTAAGCTGAAGTGGGAGGACAACGAGAGGGCCATATGCATTGCAAAGGTCTTTATGACTGTTGTGAACGAATACATGCCAATACCGATAGGTACGTAAATTGCACTGTCATTGTCCAGAGCAGCGTCCACTGTCGGAGAGCTGCCCGAGCGCTGGCCAGTACTGTCCGCTGGTGTTGAGGGTTTCTTGACCGTTTCAAGAGGAGAACGAAAAACTCGCAAGGCTGAAAAGCAAGAACATAGGACAGCGCAGCCTGCAACTTGCAAATCTGATTTGCAGTAGTGAATGTGCTGATGTGTCAGCATACACGGTTGCAGTGGTTCGATGCTATACGTTTAAGAGCGAGGAAGCTTGTCGTGTACCTTCCGTTCTCGGTGTTAGAAGCACGCGAGCAAAGCAAGCAAACAAGCACGCACGCACGCAGGCACGCGAAGAACGACGTGCGAGCGAAAGCTTAAGTCGAGTAATTCCAAGTCGAGAAAACTTCAAAGCGACCGTGACGCCAAGCTGATCTTCAGGATAGCAACGTTTACCAGTGGACTGAAACTTAAAATAGAGGAATCAATCGCTAGTTCAATGAAGAGCAAACTCAGTCTCCGACGATGAACACTAGGCGGCATTACTGAAGCGAACAATAAATTTCGTGCATTTTATTATCCTGTCTGCACGGTAAGAGCGTCAGGGCGTCGACGCTCAGCGCCAACAATGTATTTTGGCTTTTATGATTCGATGTATGTATATGACTCTTACGCTAATAAATAAAATAATCGTGTATGGGAAAGTTACCATCGATGTTGTCCTTCATATCGCCCCAACCTTGAACCCACTCTTGTCTCAAGACGGGCTTTTGATGTTATATTTTCTCTGCGTAATTTGTGAGAGAGGTTGTTGGTTGATAATGCGACCTGATAGGTAGCGATGGCGAATTACACTTTGTATTAGAACATTGCTAAAGTGATATCTAGGGCTGGTCAGGAAATTATAAAAACCTCTCACTGACATCCTCTTGTCTGTCTTCCAAATGCTCCCGTTAAAGACGATAGCAAGGTCAGATTGAAGAGCTGTAATGCTAAAATCATTACAGATATGACGGTAGAGCCCGCAATCATCGTGAACAGTCATATAGTAGACGAAACCTAAGTAGGTAAGTCATTTGTAAATATGAGAAACAACAAGGGGTCCAGCCCTGACCCTTGAGGCACACCTGAACCAATTTGATCCGAGGTGAGCTGACATCGTTAGGAGAGAAAAATTGACACGAGCTGTAAAGAAAGCGCGTATACAGTTTACTATGGAGGGATATATATTGGCACAGTGTTAGCCATTTACTGGCGCCGCCATGCGGTGGGACAGCACCCGCTGGTCTTCTTTGTCTTCCCCGGATCGTGCGTTCGTTCACTGTATGTGTCTGCCTGGCTAATCCTGGTGTGCCCTTCTGCCCTTTCTGCCGGCTTTCGGTGACATTTTGGTGGAGGTGCTGGGTAATTTCCAAATTCACGAAGAGCTCCCGGGAGACTCCGACGATGCCCAGTTACACCCCGTGGAGACGACACCTGTCCACAAGGCAAGCCGCCGCTTGCGAGGCCTAAATCCTGAGTTCTGATCCCTGACGGCACCCCCCCGCGCAATGACTTCCACTTCGAAAAGTCAGACTACCCAGAATGCCGTAAGTTCCCCACCGCTGCTTCTTCGTGCGCCTAGCACTCCCACGTCGTTTCATGGCGACAAGTTTGAAGACGTGGAAGTCTGGTTGGCCAGCTACGACCGAGTCGCTGCGTTTTAACCTGTGGGACGAGGACCGCAATCTACGCAATGTCTATTTTGCCCTGGAAGACTCCGCCAAGACGTGTTTTGAAAACCACGAATCCGCTATCCCCACCTGGCAAGACTTCCGGTGACAGTTGCTCGACACATTGGGCAGCAACGAACGGAAGGAGCGAGCTGAAGTCGCCCTGCAGTCCCGAGCGCAGCGGCCAAATGAGAGCGTCGCCATGTTCGTATAAGACATGACGCGGTTCTTCAACAGTGCAGATCCTACCATGTCTGAAACGGAGAAGGTACGTCATCTTATGCGAGGAGTGAAAGAGAAGCTTTTCGTAGGACTAGTGCGCGACCCTTCTAGCAGAGTGGTTGACTTTGCTCGGGAGGCGACAAGCATGGGGCGCGCATTGCAGCAGAGGTTCGCGTATTACGGCCGTCCAGCGAAGATAACTGCTATGGACGCCAGCATGCCGCTGCCCGGCGCCGAGAGCGAGGCCCTCCGTGAGCTTGTCAGGAGCATTGTGCGCTAAGAGCTACAGAAGCTTCGCCCTGTCGAGACACACCCGGGTTTCGGAGCCATCTCGGATGTCATTCGCGACGAAGTTCGTCGAGCGGTGCAGCCAATGGCCGGTCCCCAGCCGCTGCCTGTGCCATACGTATGTCATGACGTATAGTGAAGCTTTGCGCAGCTATGCGCCAACACCACCGCCGTTTTACGGTCCTGCTCCTTCTACACCGCATCAACGCTATTCGACTTCGCCTGCCCTCTCCGACGCACGACCACCCCTCAGCAAAGCACACGCGTGGCGCACATCGAACAACCAGCCGCTGTGCTTCCACTGCGGTGAAGCCGGCCACATATTGCGCCACTGCCCGTATCGTCGGATGGGCCTGCGCACCCCGGCCACGCTGTGGTGAACGACCCCGTGACATCGAGCAGTACCTGTCGGCCAGCGTCCCCCCTGCGCCTTCGCCACAGCGCCCGTCCAGGTCGTCGTCGCTCCGTTGGTTCTCTTCCCCAGGTCGCCAGCCCTCGACCCGGCAGTCCCGTAGTCGTCGCCGGAAAAACTGAGGACGGCGACCTCTGGGGGTAGGAAATGTCACCGAAAGCCGGCAGAAAGGGCAGAAGGGAACATCAGGACTAGCCAGGTAGACACATTAAGCGAACGAATGCACGAGCCAGGGAAGAAATGAAGACCAGCGGGTGCTGTCCCACCGCATGGCGGCGCCAGTAAATCTCTAACACTGTGGCAATATTAAGCACACTTAGTTTATGCAATAGCAGCAATGGTTTACATTGTTAAGTGCTTTAACGAAATCTAGAACTATGCACTCAGCTACGAAACCAATATCTAAATACGCGTGCGAGTTGTTAGTGATTGGTAGGATCTAGGCGTCACAAGAAAATGTTTGCGGAACCCCTACTACACCCGCCGCGGTGGCTCAGTGGTTAGGGCGCTCGACTACTGATCCGGAGTTCCCGGGTTCGAACCCGTCCGCGGCGGCTGCGTTTTTATGGAGGAAGAACGCTAAGGCGCCCGTGTGCTGTGCGATGTCAGTGCACGTTAAAGATCCCCAGGTGGTCGAAATTATTTCGGAGGCCTCCACTACGGCACCTCTTCTTCCTTTCTTCTTTCACTCCCTCCTTTATCTCTTCCTTGACGGCGCGGTTCAGGTGTCCAACGATATATGAGACAGATACTGCGCCATTTCCTTTCCCCCAAAACCTATTATTATTATTATTAACCCCTAGTATGCGGGAGTAAAAAAAATTGTTGCTTCTAGAAAATTACGTGCTTTTTTAACTGACTCTGCTACAGCTGATTTTATGAATAATGTATGTTAGTGAATGAGTACTTTTACGCAATCGTTATGAATAGTAGCTCAAGAGTATTCCTTAAGGGGTTCAAGAATACTGCCGGCCTGTCGAGTTGATTTTGTCAATCCGCCACATAACCGCTGGTGCCTTGGTAGTCATCGTAGGCATCTCTACGTCACTGCTCTCTTGCGGGGGCCAATAGCCTGCAGGTATCAGTACTGTCGTCAACTGTGCAGCCTCGCACTGACGTTCGGCTGTGCCAGGAGTGACATTGCAGACCAATGCGATGGAATGCCTACGGTCAATGCGGTTTTCTTTGCACTGATGTTGTTTGGCCTCCTAATAAATGGTTCACTGCCACCATGGCGGGATCAGCCAGGGTTTGGTGATGAATGCGAGAGAAAGGACAGACGTTATTTCTAGGTAATGAATGTTTTAGCGATTATGAACAAGAGTGGTTCTTGTTGTTGCTGTTGCAGGCTCTGCTGATGTGCGGCACCTGTAGTGGACATGCCCAACCATGTCTTCAGTGCGAAAGCCTTCGTCATTGAAATGCTGGTCCTACTTTAGCGAGACATTGCGTGCACTGACCTTGGTCGGAGCGACCAACATATGGGAAGGCATTGTGATATATGCTACTAAGGTAAGTAGTAAGAGGGAACGGAAGAAAATAGGAGGAAGCCCATCAACGAGATAACGGTAAGGGGGAAAGTAGAGGAATTCATGATTTCGCTGCAGGATAAATATTCAACTTTAACTGAGGACGACGACCTTAATGTCCATACAGTGAACGGTAATCTCACAGCTATCATTACGGAATGCGCAGCAGGGATATAGGCTGTAGGTTGGTTAGACCGGTTACCGGCGAGTTCTTCCGGGAGGCGAAATATAAAAACTAACCAATAAGCGCAAGATAAGCCAGATACGAAAGTAACAGGGAGACAAGCGAGCATGCTGTAAAAGACAGAGGTAACCTGAAAGCGGTGAAGGTCGACAAAATTTCGCTTGTTTGACTTCTTACGTGCACTCGAAAGGTTGCTTTGCCAGCATGCTTTCCGAAAGCGCATGTATTTTTGAACTATGTAGCGAAACTTAAGCCACAGCGACGAGCATAATCTGTTTTCAAAATTCAAGAAACTGACATGGAGGTGCCTGATTGTAATATATATATAAAGTTAATTATTAGAAATTAGTTAACCAGCTTACTACTTAAAACAATTCTTCGACTTTCTGGTGTCCGCAAACACTGGTAATGCTATGCCGTAAAAGCCATAAATTTAACACAAAAAGCTTATTTTTAAAAATTACTTAAAATCTTCTCTAAAGCACCTGGCATACAATGAAACCAGGAGATTATACTCTCTCGCAATTTACGTCTATACTCAAAAGCTTTCAACGGCAGTGGGCCAAAAAATAAGGATAGGCTTCTTCATGTCCACTGGAGAAGATAAGAAAACCTGCTGCGTCGATGCTAAGGCGACAGCCGCTAGCAGCCATTCGAACATTCTTACAAAAAAAAATTACCTTTAAGTAGTACTCTTCCGTGTAAAGAAGCTGTTTGTTTGAGAACGGGAAATAATTCTATGCTGCAATTAATACAGAAGATAACACCTACTTGAGCGTAAGTTGGGTGAAGAATTCTCCGCGAATATTTGCCGAAGGAAGAAATTCAGAGCTGAAGGCACCCAGCACATACAAAAATTACATTTATTGAATGCGGCTACATAACAATATCAATAATGCCAGTAACAGAAAAACACTACAATATTCTCCCGTCAAATGAAGGAATATTCAATTTAGAAATGCAGCTCATTGAAAAGCAATCTTACTTTCCTCATGCAGTAAACAGTGCGCTGCATGATATATTGTAAACTTGAGAACAGGAGCTGCTTCATCACGGCACTACAAAGGGGCACTCACGAATCGGTGCATTGCAAGTCCACGCTTGTCAGCCATGTATGTGCATTTGGAGGTATTGCAAGAGAGCTTCACAACAAATCGTAGCGACGAATTCTAGCAGATAACGTTGTCGGGCAAAATCGACAGCATTGCTCAAAACCGTGCGTCTAATTTCATTAAGTTGAAGCCTCGTTATAAAATTCAAGATTGTTTAAAGCCTGCACGGACTGGCCAGGCTGATGTTTTCACATCTTTTTAGTTTATGTGTTCTTATATATACAAGTCATCTTGACTGAAGGAAGAAAGTAGTAAGTAGACGTTGCTGTTGAGTACTTTAACGCTTTTTTGTTTGCATCCCTCACTCACTCAAAAAACCGAATACACGTAAAAGTACAACAAACAGAATGCTGGTCTTTTTACGCAAATATATGAAATCTGAACAGCAAGAGGAACCGACAACAACCAAGATCCTGTAAGATTTTTATTTTGATTTACCTTTGCTTTTACAACTTCCTAATACCGTATGTTGTCCTAACTGCTGTAGTCGATCAGGACTCCTTCTCTGCGTTTTTTCAAGACAGGGTAAGTTTTGTTAGATGTAGGAGGCCGTAGTCATCTCTGACTCGTGTTTTATGTCCGTTCACTTCTAAAAAGGGGAACTAAGCCCCAAATACTTCCCTTATTGTGCCTTACGCGTGTAGAACAGTGATTTTCGGTCCTAATCGTTTTGAGCCATGACCCACCGGTGGGCTATCGAAAGATTTTCTTGTGCGTGGCGTCACCCACCAGAGAGCCTCCGCTGAAGTCAACTTATTTAAACCGATAAGAGATAACAATTGCAACCTGGCATGCGTGTTTTTGCAGGCTCTTTGAAAAATCAGAGCTCTCCCACGACTTTATAGCTCCATTCAGTTTACGTGCCGCGCAGCAGAAATTCACAATGTGACCGGCCGGTGAGCAACGATTGGGCGCTGATAAAGAAACCCGCCATTCTTGTCATTCCCTTGTGGGTGCTTTCAGGACTGCGAGAAAATGCGCGTGCGTTTTATCTTTGCTATCATCATTATCACCCCGCCAAGGTTTTCGTGTGACGCCGAAACACGTACGAACTCATCCACTAAGCGTATTCTATAATTTTAATTTACTATACAGAGCTCAATGCCACTAACAACTGAAGAACAATTTTAGCCATCTGACATGCTATCTTAATTAACAGAGCTAAAATTTACAAATACCACCAAAAGCGTGAGTACAAAAATTCGGAAATATGTTTCTTTGCAAGCAGTACGAGTGTACAGATTACCTTTTATCTCATGAAGTGCACATGCGTACAGACATTCTCCTGTAACTCGACTTATGATTCGAGACCAGTCTGCTGAAGAGGTTTCTAGTGGAACCAGAACAGCGCTTTCTCAGGAATTACCCAACACGCCAATGCACAAACTTTCGAAGGTTTTTCTGTGATACATTTTCCTTAACCTTCTTATCACATATGAATTATCAAAGCCTAGCTTACAACCCTGCCACCGACAGTGAATATCCAGATGTCCTCCTCAACTTTAGCCCTCATCGCGACATGATGCTCTTCAAATCGGTCATTGAAGTACCGACCAGTATGCCTATAGCTTCTACTGAAGCTCAACGGGATACTGTACAGAATGCCCGAAGTACATTCGACAAGACTTGTGGCGTTTCTTTTTTCAAATTGCAGTTGTTTACGGTGTTTGTCTGCAGCAGGGCACATGCGAGACAGTTTATCAGGGGCTGTGAATACCATGCGAACAACATGCCTTTCCTACGGCTCTATCACGCTGTGTGACACGTTGTACACATGCAGCATCACGACAGCCCCAATTTAGGGCATTTTTTTTTACAAACGTAGGAGGAAATCTGTACTAAACAATTTTCGGTGACATAATTCTGAGACAGGATTGCACCAGTAAATTATGATTAAAAGTTTCTGACAAGACGGCAAGCGTGAAATGTTGGAAGTTTTCGTCATTTACAAGATCGGCGATGCCTACTTGGACGCGGTTTTCGTACCTATATATAAATCTAAACAAAAAGAAGTGAAAAATCGGGGAAAAAAATAGGACACGTCTTAGTGCGTTAAAAGCGCCAAGTTTTGTGTTCACGGGTGTCACTGATTTACAAATTTCCACTCAAAAAGTAACGAAGAAACAGTGTCTGCTCATGCACTTTGCAAGCCTGCCGACGTATATTCACCAAAACTTAATCGATGGTCTGTCCTTTTTCTGACTACTTTTTGCGGTGAGAAATTCCTCTTTTGCAGACAGATACCAGCAAGAGCCCAAATTGCAGCTCTCATTAATTGAGCAGTTGCTTGAGGGGATTGTACTTTAAACGGAAAACTAGAAAATCCTGTTTGAAATGAACTTACAGTTTGATTTGACCGCAGAAGGGCATCAATCTGTCCGATTATCACCGTCAGTCATGCACATACACCATCTCTGTTATGTCTAAAGCAGCACACTTTCATACTCCCTAAAGAAAACTGAAATATAAGCAGATTACATTTTTTCAATTATATACATTTATATAGAATAACGTCACATTTCAGAAGCACCGTTTTATCGCCGTCTTTCGTGTACATACAGGCCAAACTATCGCAAACATTAAAGAATAGCGAGATGCTCTATGTTCAGCGTAAATATATGTGCAACTCAAAGCGCAGATTTGAGAGTTACGTTCTCATACAAGTTAAGCTTGAGCGTTTAATTTTTTTTATTTGTGATTCCCTGCAACAATCAAATCAAAACTTTCAGCTGCAGGTGTAAACGTTATCAAATGACAATAGCTTTTTATTTGGGTTTTCATGTAATTTGCAAAAAAAGAAACGCATTTCAAAACTAGAATACGTTTAGATGATGCCAATGTTTGATATTCGTAAACATTCAACAGAAAGCCAATTCTACACCTTGAGTTTGGCGCATGATGGCCTTAGCTGCCTATGTGCCATAAAACCCAACACCCAAAACACCCAGATGATGCCAATGTTTCTGGAAAATAGCTTGTCGAAGAAGTTGCATGCTGCTATAACTTGGACCGCGCTACTTTTATGCCTAAAAACCGGCTTTTTTATATCAGTACATTAAAGAGCTATACCTAAGTGCACGCCACGCGTCAGCTTCATGTACCATTGTTTTGCAGCGATAGCTACATTATGGTAGCATTTCGAGCCTTCAGCATGGCGGCGCCGCAACCCTGCGGCTGCGCTGCGAAGCTGTCACGTGGTGCGAAGAAGCTGCCGGCGGCGTGGCTGATCACGTAGTCCGTCACGTGGTTGGTCACGTGACCAAGTTACACTCGGCCAGCTGTAGCTATCGCGTCACTCCAGGTATAACCAGAGCTAAACCACCGCCATTTTTTTTACTTTCACATACTGCACTCCTGCTCTCCTCTTTGTAACTGTCGTAGAACTGTTGTTTATAAAATGAACCTATTTCGTATTATAGGATGCAAGTTTATATAATTAATGTTTGAGCTCAACGAATGGGTCCATGTCGACCTGAGAAGTCAAGTTCATAAGTGCTTGACAATGTATCTTTTTTCTATTTGAGTGAACCAGACAAATAATTTGTATTCCAATTAATTTTAAAGACTCAACTTTCAGTCGCGCCGGGGTCGTACCTTTCCTAGTTTCAACTCCACGCAAAAAACAGCGAAAGAGAACGCAAGGAGACCGCTAAAGCAAGCGAGAAGTACAGACAGTTCCTGAATATGGGTCAAATCCGACTTCAGGTAATCTTGCGCCAGATTTTCAATAAGTTCTTTGCGAAAGGGGCAGTTCTTCCACAACGTGTGAGGCGGGTACAGAGAAGTCTCGAGCAAGCGAAGTAAAATATAATTGTAGTCTGCTGCGTAGGCGTAAACTTTGCGGATTCCTACTACCTCCATCACGAGACTCATCGGCTCGCGGGATTCCACGTACTCTCGCCTGTATCGTGCGCGCATGCATTCGCCCAGTCCCGGAATAAAGCACGCGAAGCCCGGCCGTCGTGCACATTGGAAACAATCCGCAAATGTACCGAATATAAGATGCAGGTGGTAATGGTTCCCGGTTATGAATGCATTGAAAAGTTTCAAGTATATAGAGTGGCGAAAGATCGGGACGTTTCTGTAATAGCCCAGATACACGAGGTTGTCCAAGTTGAGGCATGGCGTGAGTTGATCATCGTCCAGTGCAGTTTCCAGCTCGTCCAAAGTGTCTATAAAATGCGGCGGCATGACAGCCGCCAGACGAGAGGTCAGTCCGCCCTCGGCGCAGAGTCCGTCCACGGCGGCCGTTATCAATCGGCGCAGACGTGGAAAGAAGCGAGGCTACGAGAAAGAGCACCGAGTCGGAGGTCGAAAGAGTCTCGCCAGATTCGAACAAATTGCCACTGATCATGACAAGCAAAGAGGCAAGCATACTGGCGGAAATTAGCATAAACTGCCAGCGTGAGTTTGTCAAGACGCCAAAGAAAGGAATTAGGTGGTTGTACGAGCCTCCCCACGTGTAGAACAACTCGCGGCTGTACTCCAGAACCGGCGAAAAATAGTAGTCAATGAACGCATTTTCTGTAGCTGACAATGGTGCCAATTACGGCATCAGCTTTGCCACGATGTATTCCTTTCACTGCGGCACGAACATCTGGATACGTCTTGTACCGTATCGTAGCGTTTTTAGCTCAAAGCGCCGTGTATAAGATGTCGAACTTCTGTAATTGGCACGAGTTTGTAGTGCCTCCTTGATAATTTTCTACTGGGTGACAGGACAACCTAATCTTTTTTCAATTCAAGCGGGAGCCTAAAACGTCTCCCCCTTCTGCTGCCTCGGAGAGAACACATTCGAGAGAACACAGCCACTGCCCACCCGGCTTGATGGCTTCTTTTCCCACCTACTGAGCTCAAATAGCGTGGACTCCCACCGCACAGGGAGAAGCCAGCATTCAGGACGTCTATTGCTTTGGCATTTAGGAAATCGGGACCGTTGTGAAACACGACCCATTCTGTCAGATAAGCTGACAAGAAGTCGGCCAGATATCGTCGAACGCACGACGCCTTCCCCGTGCGGGTGCCCACAACCACAACGAGACTTCGCACGCTCAAAAATCCGTTCCTCCGAAGAGCATCTGCGAATTCTTTCCCGTATTTAGACCACCATGTAGCTTTTTTCGGAAAGGCGCGCATCAAGTAATCGTCTAAAGTAGTAGTCCGTTTCCCACACGTAAGGAAAGCAACCACGTCATTAGGGTGGATCCTTCCCCCGAGAAATGTGGAGGCCTTTCTAAGGAGTTCTATGGAGAAGTGCGGCCGATGAAGGTGTCCGTGCCACGACTTATTCGCTGCATCTTGTGTGTTCACTGGCACGACAATGACCACTAGCATATATATCCAAGCCTGAAGCTTCGTCATAAGGCTTTTTGCCTGTTGCTCCTGCTGCTTTTTAAATATCGTCGTTTTTATGCGTCGGATGTCGAACACTCGAAACCTCCGCAAACCGCTTCCTGTTCAGATTTTATGCAGAAAAATCCGCGCACGAACTTTAACACGCGCTGAACATTTTGGCATGTGTCTTGTCTCTAGTATACTGTTTGTGCGTTAAAAATCTAACCCGATGTGTTTGCGTCAAGAGCAGCTCTGTATTGGCGCATGATCACAGCAATCTAACTAGCTCGGATTAAAAGATGATAACAGTGGTGCCATTACGAAAGAAAGAGATTGGACTTCAGCAAAAACAACACTGATTACAAAACAAAGCTTCACAAGAGGCTTGGTTTTGTATTGCTCAGGAAATAGAATCACGAGTAGTGGTTGACGTCTGCTGTAGAAAACCAGGTGTAACGTTTTGTTCAAGGGTACTGTACAGTTTTTACCTCGAGCTCTGCTAATAAAGTACGTCGTGGCAGTCGTGAGAAACTTCCAGCGTGTTGTGTAACCGCTAACGGGACTTAAAAGCACAGACAAAAAATTTTGTTAGTGTGAAAAAACAAATAAAAAATGGAGTAATTTGTCCAGAGGACAAATTATCGGACTCCTTATATGATGGTAGTCTTCGTTGGTCGAGTGATGAAACCTCGATAAAACGACGTTTGTACGATTGCTGTTGTTTTTCTCCTTCAGCAAATCAATGTTCAAGGTCCCAATGTTTTATGGTGCCGACAATGCTTTCACGGAAAATATTCATTGTCTGGAATGGAAAAATAACAGACGTTACGATTTACATTAATTAATTAGTCTGAGTGGCAGCTGCTAAGGTATTTGAGCATTACAATATGTTGCATTAGAGAATACGAGAGCGACATGACTTCTATACAGTTCTAGAGAATTTTTTTAGTCTTCCACACATAGTCTTTCGCCTAGGTCTGCTCTCTAGTCCACCGCTCTAGAAGCACAGCGCCGCCGATACTATCCTGGGGTCCGTTCATCTTTCTCTCTCTATCCTCAGGCGGCGCGTTTCGCAGGTAACCGCGTTCCAGATGGGTACCGTGGTACGCCTTCCTCTACTTTCTCCATAACCTCCTCCTCTCGCCGTGCCCTCCTTCAAAAAAAATCGCCCTCATTCATGAGGAACTACCCTCTGGTTCGTTTCCATAGCAACCACGTACCAGTTGCTCCATCTCACGCTCTTCCCATAATGCAATGATCCTCCTACCGTAATGATCCTCCGGTTGGAAAGTTCTCCGCTGTGCTGTACTAATCATCTCCGACAAAAAATCAAGCAAAGCATACTGGATGGCTAAACGTAGCGGCCTTAAGAAACATGCGGAAGATGTGTTTCATGACAACCTGACTGCCAAAACAAAAACTGCTTGTGGCTTGACAAGCCTGTTGCTCCAGACAATCAATATGAATATCTTAATGCAGCTAAAAGGTCATGTAACGCCTGCCTCATGGCTGTTTCTTTTTTATATTTGTTTACTCGTTTTGGATCTACGAAAGAAGCAGACCTAATGACAATATTAACACAAATCTAGCACAGAGCATAATATTTGAAACAGCTATAAGATATGGTTGTGAAGCCCTTATTGATAGGCCCACTTGAGTAAGCGGGCTGACGGAAACATTTATAAACGTATGTTTTACAAAACTTTTACATAATATTGAATTAATTCTACAGAATAAAAAGGAAAGTCAGTCTTTTACCTAGTAGAATTCTTATGTATGTATGCACAATGATTCCCGTTTCGGCAGGGAGTCCATAAACTTTTTTTGGCAATGGGATCGGTTATTGCGGCGTTTCCCTTCCGTTATCGGTCTTTTGTTCTGAACAAATGATTTTATTATTAGAAAGCCAGCTTTTGGCCGAACGAAAGCTTGTGCACATTTGAGAACCACTGAGGTAATGGACTATCAGAGCCGCAGCCTTGATACACTGCCCGAAATTTTATTGGGACTCCCGCAAATATACCGAGGAGTAGGTATAAAGCAAGAACGCGGTAATACTCCACTATTAGCAAGAGTTATTGGAGTCAATATATGGCTCGTGCATTTCCGCGCAGTTTTTCATGCGTAAATGTGCAGTTGCTAATGGCGAACATTTGAGGATGGGTAAGAGCAAAGGTTGCTGATTTACTGTATTCAGTCCAGGTGACACGCGTACGGGTAAGCTGAACACGCTATTAAGGCAGATTTGGCCAAAGATTGGTTTACATAAAGGGGTCAGAAACGGGAACTGCGAACAGTAGAAAAACATGAAACGCCCCTCGTATGAATAAGGATACTGGTAAAGAGTGCTCCGTATGGATTTAGGAATATAAAAGAAAGCCCTGTTTGCATGCTAAAGGAAGATAACGACTGTAAGTCCGACGTTAAGCTTTAGAATCTTCTTTATTTTAGAAGCTCCCTTTATCCTCAAATGCTATACGCTATAGAAAATTTCATGTTACCCGCGCACTCTTCAGGACTTAGAGAATTCCACAAAGCTTCATTCACCGCAGGTAGAGCAAATACAGGTTTTCTTTTTGTGACTAAGCAGAATGCAAACGTTAAGTAAGGAATACCTATAAAAAGTAGGAGCATAAAGTCTGAAACCCACGAACGTAAAACATAACAGCTCTGTGTCCCACACACAAGCTTCTTTAGACGATTCTATGAACGAGTACATTCAGGTGTAGGGCATTAAAAGGCAATCTCAATTGAAGTACTCACGCTAAGGCACTGTGATAGAGAACTAGGTATTCTCACAGTGCGCAGCGAGCAGTGAGAAGTCAGATGTTTTCCTGGCCTTGGAGAATGGCACATAGCACCAAGGGGACAGACCATGCAGACGAAGAGAAGCAGTCAAAAGAAAGGACTTTTCTTCTGGCGTGCTGCTGTTCCGTTATCCTTTCTGCTGCGGTAAACCATTGATTGCCGACATTTAAAAAAAAGTTATTCCTATCCTAACAGATCAATGCGGCACACCATCCTCAGTTTACCAGGTCATACCAAGTTCCTGTTTATTTGGGACCGTACTTCATTGTTTACATCAACAGCTTCCCTTCCCAAAATATCCAAAATTGATATTACACTTAGATAGAAAGCTCTCAAGTCCTAAATGCAACGTTGGCTGTAGGTCACACCTTTTGACAATAAATTTTTTCTTGCAGATATTTACTGAAGAAATGGCTGCAGCATTAGACAAATGCATTGGAGCAATCAACACGCAGTTAATGGGATATCGGCGGAGTCGGTGTTTGCCGAGGGTAAATGCAACCGCGGTAAGGTAGACATCTCTCGTGATGGTGGCCACGGCGTAGAGCACATGCCACTATTAGATCCTGACAACCTTTTCAAACGTCGTTATATCGATTTTGTAATTTAGAATAACAAAGAAGCTGCTGTAAACATGGCGGTACATCCTTATCATTATTCTAGCGTTTTTTTGCCGTCCTCTCTGCAAAAAACACCGCAACGCTGTGATAGTAATGGAGCATTAAGCCATGCATGCGTGTTACACTGCAAAAGACAGACTGCATTATATCTTGGTACATCTATCATGTGTTCCGAAGAAACATGGCGCTGGTAAATCGACTCGTGGAGGATTATATTATTCCACAAAAATTATTGAACAGCGTTTATTTTTTCTTTAAAGGTGCTTCTCCAATGTGTCCACGACGCCTTACAAATTGATGTACATTCTTATAAGAATAACGATCGAGGATCCTGATAGACTGTAAAGTTTGTGCTCTTGCCTAAAGTAAAGGTTTTGCGTTATTCCTGAGATCACATGGATGCATCGGTGTACATTAAGATCAAACTGCATAGAATCCCAGTATAATTGGAGAGGAAATTTCCCGTGAATAAATGCTCATTGATGCGGGTTTCTCGTCAAGGTAGAGGTGAAGCATTATAAAGAAATGCGCTGCAGTTAAAAAAGATCGGCATGCTGCCCCCAGCAGAAGCAGTTCTGTTCAATGGATCGCAGAAGATAATGTTTCATCAAAAATAGACACCTCTCTAAGCGACAGCCAGCAGAGGGACATTAGTCATATCATCTTCGACACGAATTATGATCGACGTTCGCTCTCTTCCTGAACCGGCAATGCGTAATCAGTGAGTTTTGAAGGAAAGGAAGGAAGAAGGGAAGAAGATGGTACAGACAGATGGGTGCAAAGTTCTTGAGTATGTGTGGTGTCCCAGTCCGGGCAGACCGTGTTGTCTTCCAGATAATTCGTACAAAGATCTTCCCCTTCAGCTAAGGAAGCGGCAGTGCTACACCACTGCATCTTTTTGATTTGCGGAATTTCTGTTGTTGAAATGACTAGAGATCGGAGTCCATCTTTCGCAGATACCTTCTTCCCTGCCTACAATGGTGTACTGTCTAATCTTTCACCGTTTATTGGTACAGCACCATTGCAAAGGGAAGCCCGCATCCTTCAAAGTAAACTGGCCGGGTTACTGGTGGTCCAGGAATCGAACTCAAGACCTCCCTAATACATGTCGGCTGCTCAACCATAAAAACCACTTACTACTACTGCTACCTCCCGAATACAAGACGGATGCTCCACCACAAGGCCACTGCTTCGGTTGGCAATGTGTATAAACAGGACAGAACTTCACCCAAGGGACCTCCACTGCTTTCATCTCCCAAATCATCGTTCTATTTTTATACGCGACACTAGCGTGACGTGTTATGCAGACGTGCATTGTCAGCACAAAACTAGACAGATTGGTCAGCTGGCCGGTGCTATAATACTGGTGATGGCGTCTCAAAACCTTCTTATTCTTTGCTGCTATCGGGAAGAAATGTGCTTGCAGTTGATAGACTGCAGGAAATTATGCATTAAAAATTGCAACCTCATGTGTCGGCAGGTATAGGCTATCTAAGAAACAGAAATGCCTGCTTTGCTGCTTTCTTTTCCTCTGCCTGCTTAGGCGACTGCTCTTAAAAACGATCGAGCGGCGCGCCTCTAAACGCAGTCTTAACACAGAGACAAAAACGCTCGTAGAAGTACTGTGACGTATAGTGGTTCACGCAGGCCGTTAGCATGGAAGAGAGCCGGCTTTGCGTCAAACTCGAGGAGTAGTAATTGACTGAACTATAAATAGTGAGGATACCGGAAGGTGTGTTATATACGCGCTCGACGAATTAAAGAATCTTGGTCGGTCGAGGCAGTACTTTTTGGTTTTATGGGGTTTGATGTCCCAAAGTCATTATTTTCATTGTTATGTAAATAAATTATTCATTGTTTATTGAAACAACTCAGGATATGAGGGATGCCTTAATAGAGGGCTACAAATAATTTGGACCACATGGCGTTCTTTCACGTGCTCTGACCTCACACAGTGTGTTGGGCCTCCAGGAGTTCGCCTCCATCGAAATGCGAACTCTGCGGCCGGTATCGAACCCGCGTGTTTCGGGTCAGCAGCCGAGCACCTAACCATTAAGCCAGCATGGCGGTGCCACACTAATATTAAATGCGAGTACAATCTTTTGAGATAAGGCGCCTACACCCCGTTGCCGATATTGAGCATCGAAGTGCAATACTATTTGGTTGCTGCAATCGCCCCCCCCCCCCAAAAAAAAATGAAAGTAACATGGCCGCGTGCCCGCGGCTTTGAGAAAAAATATCAAGAAGCAAATATTTGAATTCATTTGGCCATTACGTCCTTCAAATTATGCACTGCCGATATTTTTTGGCGTAAATAATGCGCATAATACGCCTTAAGGGCCTCGACATCGAGGTAAACAGGACAAGTTTGCAGCAGGTATTATTGTACTTCGATTCCAAGGATGCTGAGTCGACAGTGAAGACCAGCTTTTTTTTTGTATATAAAAATAATAGACCTTTCTGCTGCAACAGCCTGGACAATGCTGATTACGATGGATTCTGGAAGTGCGTAATTTTGTGTAGTGTTTTAAAATGAATGTGCAGTCGAAGGAGGTCCATAGAAGCGCATGGAAATTCATGGATTGTTCAGCGCCTGCATGGGCTGGCAGTCGTGACACATGCGGCCTGTAGGCTCCATAGTGTGTGCGGACAATCAAAAGAATCGGGATTCATAGCTCAAATTCACCCTTGCGGAATATATACCGAGTAAGGACTATAGTCAGGAAATTGGCGCACTTTATAAGACACATACACAGCACACATACTGAAAAGCAAACAGAAAGAAACAAAGTCCTGATGACTATTTAGATTAAGGGGGTGCTAATACATTTAAATATGTCCAAGGCACTGATGCTGGCTTAGGCGGACAGTTGAATTTCCGATCCGATTCATCGTGTTACTTATGACAGAATTTCGGGGCAGAGATGGTGGCGACAGGTAAGTTCCCCGTGAATATAAGAGTCTCGGCACCGGTCGACTAACGGCGTGGAGTTGGCTTGGAGGCGCCGCGGGCATAGTTTTTTTTTCCCCGAGAAGCGTTGATAAAGAAAAACTCCCATCTATGCACATTCTGTAGTATAAACTACTCAATCATCGCAGTGCCCTCTTTAATTTGACGTCACCATGCCTTCGTGTGGCTGGAAGGGCGACCAACACTGCTCAGCCTAGGCGATGCGTGCACAATTTTTCAGCATGTTAGAGCAACATTCGTAAGCAATTAGGACTGCCTACCGGAAGTCGACGTTGAAAAGGCAGTTAAATGTAGGCTGAGTTGTCTCCAATGGGACGCGTCCTTCTTGTAAAGCCTGCTCCGCATGCTAGATTATTAATGATTGCTTTTCTCAACGTGCGTGAATAAAGCGTTTACACTAACTGAACAAAAAAAACTTAGAGCAATGCACTCGCTTTTGTTAGGGAAATGACTGGTCCTCAAGCTGAAATGATGCGCGAATACGTGATGTATTTCCTAGCCATACCAAACCCCAAGGTTAAAGTTGCTTAATCTTCTTTTGAAGACGTGCCGCTTGCTTCCAGCTTTAAGTTGTACGTTGCGAGCTCTGATAATTGCAGCTAATTACCTGAGAAATGCACCGCATCACAGTTCATTAGTGCGCTGTCGTTACGCACATGAGGAACATTCCAGTATCGTAATCACACGTTTCGGCGCAGTTTTCCTGCCTGCATAAATGGATTGGTGTTAGCGCAGCCCTTATAATAGTAGATGACCGGCAGATGCTTGGCATAGTAGAACCGCAGGAACTTAAGCGAGGCAGATGTATGCCATTGTATCAAGCAGAATCGAACTTAAGAGTTTCTTTCTACTTAGCTTTTGGGCAAGTTTGGTACTTCAGATATAACTGCAGCTCAATGACCTTTTCCACACTAGGAAGACACTAACACACTATGTTTGCACATATCATGCGCGTGAGCCTTCCAATGTGTACGTGGTACCTGCGCTGCACTCGTGTTTGAAGTTATTACAAAGTTTGTTCATGTGAAGATCTTGCACGCTAGAACACGGGATACAGGTTTAATTAGAAATCGTAAGGATGGAACTATGAATGCATACTGCAATGTCACCACTTTCTGGAAACAACAGTGCGATCGCATGAACTTAACAGGCTACGAATAAGATCACATTCAACATTAGCTTGTCTTCGCTTTTTGATCCGAAACACAATCCTGATAGCAGTCAATTACACTAGCTGCGACGGCGAGGCATAAATAGATACATGAGCATCGCAATAAGCCACAGAAGATGCGGCACATCAGACAAGAAAAGATGAAATATAAGGCGTCATGTCTCTACCGGAAACTATAAACATATAATTGCAGGCTTCAGAATTCTCTGGCAACTCATGCCTCGACAGTGAGATACATTTTGCTCAGTTCAGTGCAATACACAAATTAACAATATCGTGGCTCAAGCCGTGCCGGTGCCATGTGTTGCGTAGACATTAATTAACGCAGATACCTTGCTCTAATGCATAGAATTTCAGTTTCTAACGGTGCTTGTGAAGAATGACTCATCACTACTGCCACTACTCACTACTAGTCCTAAAGTAGCGAAGTCTAATCTGGTGCCTGGGCAGTGTCGCATGGTTTAACTTGGTGTCGCTTAGTATTGTATCTCGGCTGTGCATAGTGCATATTTTAGTGCAGTGTAGATGTAAACAGTATGAATTAGTCTAGTGTAATAATGCAAAGGCCAAGTTCAGTGTACAAATCAAGTAATTTTGAGTGCAATTACGCAGTGTAGCTTACTGTAGTGTAGGTGTAAAGCAGTGTGGACAATATGCTCTACATATTGCAGTGGTGTATAGCACCTATTCGATATTGCTGCTAATATCTAGTGGCTGTAAATTTGAATGGTAATAGTTAAATAGTAGTGTCTAGTGTAGCCGGGTATACGAATAGCGCCGCATAGATTAGCATATTATCGCGCAACACCGTGTGCTCGCAGTGATCATACTGTCGTCCGGAAAGTCTAGCCTGGCAGAACGCGGCGGTGGTGAAGTTGGCGTGGCCTTTGCAGTTGTAGCGTTCGGCAAACTCCTCCATGTTGTACAGCGGCAGCATGCACTTTTCGCCTGCAGTGAGAGTGCCGGGGGTTTCAGCGGTATTGCACCAGAGCAGGCAGAAACGCGAGAAAAACACGTGCTGCGCCTCGGGCAGGTAGTCGTTGAACACCTTCCTCGTGCCGGCCTGCACACAATTGCACGAAGCTGACACAACAAAACAGGCAACGCGGCAACAAACATTCGAAACAGCCTCTTCGTCAATCGTACTTTACGAATATGCAAATACATTATGATGGCCGAAGAAGGCCTTGCGCTGGTCCGACTAGCGCGTTGTTTTTGATTCGCCGTCAAAGCCTTTTACGTTCCCTATTGACCAGAACCGTGATCTATCGATAATCCATCTACTGCAGAGTAGGTAGGCAGGCCTGCTTGCCATATTATGCCTTGCCCAGCTTTGTTAAGCTCATGACTTTTCTAATTTGCGTTGCCCTGCCTTGCCCTATTTTGCCTTGCCCTGTTATGCCTTGCCCAGTTTTTGTAAGCTCATGACTTCTCTAATTTGCGTTACCCTATCTTGCCGTCCTTATCTCATGCAATACCATTTCCACCCTGATGGTATGCTTTCCGTATGTTTAGGCCGCAGAGGCGTTCTACGGAGGAATTTGTCATATTTCAATCTCACTGTTTCCAGGCAATCCCTTCATACAACCCTCGTCGGGGGTTACCGCGTCTTGATGGATGCAGCTCAATGCCACATGAACTTCTATTCCGGTGAGAAGTGCGGCGTAGAGTCAGTAAAGGCCCCAAAAACGCGTGCATCAAGAGATGTCATGGATTTGCAGCATCTTTAGCGCTCTGCGGGGCCTTAGACACACCTTCTTTCGGAAGGCATCCGTAAGGGAAATGTAGGCCAGGCGGACGCCCAGCGAGAGGGTCACAATGAGCGTCTGCTGCGCGCCAGCCGTGGCGGAGTCGAGGTCCCCGAAGCCCATGTTCGTACGCCGCTCTGCCAGACAACTAATTAGCTTGGCGTGGTTTGCCAGCGTGTCTTGGTCCCAGCTGGACTGACTCGGGTGCTTGACACCGACGCCCACGACCTCGGCCAGTTTGACCGCGATAAATGCGCCCAGGGTGCCGTAGTTGAAGTAATCCAGCACCCGGAAAGGGTACAGGTACGGGTCGTTCTGCACAGTTTGCTCATGCACAATCAGCCTAAATACATAAAACCGAAAAAGCAACACAAAGACCTTAGCTGAGGGAGACAATTCTACCACACTTGAAGTTCACTTCGAAGGCGTGAAGATAACTCTTTCAAAATGTTAATATACCTCACCTGCACGGCCTCTGCAACATTTGAAATTTCGCAGATTTTGTGTTCGCGTTTCGTTTAAATCTGATGGCACACCCGTAGTCAGAAGGTTTAAACACGAAACCAGCGATAATTATTGTTTCGTCTCCCCCTTTGTGCACCATCGAAGTTCTGCCACGCAGTCTGTGTTCAGGTATATGGCTATAGCTTCGAGTGCGCGGATTGCATAGTGCACGTTTGAATCGAATACAACGCGTCCTGTGTGCAGCGTGGGCTAACATATATGCTTGTTAGCCGACGTCAGACTGCAGAACATGACGAGAGTGAACAAGGAAAGCTTTCAAACAGAGCTGAGTGCAGTCAAATAATATCTCATTCAAATGCTTTATTGTTGGAAAACAGCCGCATTGTGTGCATTCACGCTTCTTCAATAAAAAACGTAGCCACGGTTTTCTTCTTTCATAGCGTGCACACGCCAGACACTGTCGTAGAGCAATATAAGAATACGGTACCATCAACCCCACTTGGGGCGATACGCGGTGGATGCTTTTCGCAACCGTGTATAAAGAGGTTCTGCCATGTTGACTTCAGTGGGTGCCCCTTCCACCTCCCCTCGCTTATTGACGGGTTTGGTTTGAGCCAGCCGGATGTGGCAGGCAGCATTGCAAAGGCACCCTTTCTTCGTTGTATCATTAACAATGCTGTGGAGCGGAAAGGGGCTAATCTCAGAGGAAAAAAGAACATAAAATTGAAAAGATACGGAAACGTAGCTTGTAAATGTATTCCTGCGTCAACAACTACCGCTCTAATTTGTGCTACGCATAGATTGCCCGACTGCAGAAAAGCACGCGTGCTGTTCAATGTTTTCATCTGATGTATTTGCGGGGCACAAAACAAGTGAGACTGTTGCTGAAGAAACGTTTATTAACCTGTTTCCCTACGTCCCCTGTAGGCATCCAACGTTCACGTAGGGCGTATTGCATGATTGCTTACATCAGCGGCTGGTATCGGGATCTCTGTGCAAGCATTTGCTTTTCTCGTTTACTTTCCAGTTGTGTCACGCGTGCCAGTTTAAGTCGGTCTGATGGATGCAAGGAAAGAAAACGCTTGTGTTCTCAAAAAGCATACTTACAAACATTCTATTCATGCCATGAGCTAACTAAACATAAAATCATTACCCTCTTATTTAATTAAAGTAGAGAAGGTGATTAAATCACTTCATTCAATCAATATCGGACATTCCATGTGCTAGCTGCAGGCCATTGGACGAGGGGGTGTAGAAACTGCTTAATAGTCCCCGCGAAGCTCTCTGGATTATAAGAGAAAACAAAGGAAAGGGACAGAAGAGAAAAATGCATTACTATAGCTTGCAACCTTTTAACGGCGCAGTGACGGTGGATGTTTGGACAGAGGTCTCAAAGTTATCAGATGGCACTGGCACATGATCTCAGGCCACTTACCAAACAATTAAAATTCGGGCTCGGTAGTGGAAAGGCTCCTACACGTCGGGAAGCTGGCAGAACGCGCCGAGCCGACAGAGTCGGCCGCTGGAAGGCTGATGTCAATCCTCAACCATAGGTCAAGGTATATCAGCAAGGTTGGTTCGAGGAGTTTTCGCTGGGTTTTCTGCGTAAGGCAGACTTCACGCCTAACTTGTTTTTCTCCTTGGGTGGTGCTGTCTTTTCCGAAAGTAACCAGGCTGCCGTTGCCGCTTCTCATACTCTCGGTAGACTTATTAATTATAGGACGACAGCCAATGCACCAGTTCACGTAACAAGATGTTACGCTCGCAGCCGCAGAGGGCTGGCGACCACAGTGCTGCCGCAACCTCGCGAGCCCTAAGCTTTCCCGCCGCGGTCATATCAGTCCGGTTAATTTCGGTAAAGATTGTACCTACCACAGTCTGCATTCAAGGGCTGCAAAGTCCAGAAAGGGGGTTTCGGGAAGACGCAGAGTACAACCCGGTTTTTACAACTATTACAGTTACGTCACCCTAATGACAAAGATGTACACATCATCATCATCATCAGTTTGATTACACCCAGTGCAGGGCAAATGCCTCTTCCATGTCTCTCCAATTAACCCTGTAATTTACCAGCTGCACCCACCCTATGCCCGCAATCCTAATCTCATCCGCCCACCTGACCTTCTGCCGCCCCCTGCTACGCTTGCCTTCTCTTGGAATCCACTCCGTTACCCTTAAGGACCAGCGGTTGTCTTGCCTTCGCATTACATGCCCTGCCCAAGCCCATTTCTTCTTGATTTATACTAGGATGTCATTAATACGCGTTTGTTCCCTTACCTACTTTGCCCACTTCCGGTCTCTTAACGTTACACCTATCATTTTTCTTTCCATGACTTGCTGCGTTCCCCTGAACTTAAGCGGAACCCTTTTTGTTATCCTCCCCGTTTTTGCCCCGTAGGTAAGTAGCGGTAAGATACAACTGTTGTACACTTTTCTTTACACATACACACCTGATACACCGTGGGAACGAGTATGGTCCTCCTGGCGGAGATGTACGAAAGGGTGTTTCCGAACTCGAGATCTGAGATGTGCATCTCCATGCGCGTGGGTGGGTTCGCGGCCAGGACGTTGTGGTGGTGACGCAGCGCCGTGGCGAGCATATTCAGGAATGAGGCCGACTCGTCCAGCGGTGGCTCCGGGCCCGTGTAGTCGACGCGGGACACATTGAAAGCCTCGCCCGCTATTACGTCAAGTGCCGTATTGGAAATGGTTTCGGTCGCTTGTGACCGCGTGGTATCCTACACGCGCCAAAAAATCGACCACGCTGTTTTTACAAGTGGAATTAAGCATTAAGTAAGAAACTTATCACCGTACGGGAAGGCATGAAGGGAGTGAACATGGACGAAGCGCGCTCCGTCAGTGTATTGCCCGTTTTTGGTGTGGCTAACAACCGCAGCGTAAATTCGTGCTTCAAACAAAGACCACATTACAGTTCGTCGGAAGGTTTATGATCATTGGGGAATACTCTCACTAAGGGTGACTGGTACGTAATCATTAGCATCAACGTTTCGACAAGAAGCTCGCCTTCCTGAGGACTGCTCTACTCTCAACCGACCGCAAGGGAAGGAACAAAGGCAGGAGTGAAAGAGAGAGAGAGGTGCCGAAGTGGAGGGCACCGGAATGATTTCGGTCACATGAGTATCTTTAATCTCCACTGACATCCCACAGCACACGGGCGCCTTTTGCGCTTCGCGTTCTGTCACAACACGGTCGCTGCAGCCAGGTCCAGACCCAGATACTCCGGCTATAGCTGGAGGAAGCGGACACAAGAGGGAGTGAAGGAAATAACAGAGAAAGAGGGGCTGTAGAGGAGGGCTCCTGAATAATTTCTTTCCCTTGGGGCCCCGACATGTGCGTTGCAATGCAGGCAAAACGCAGAAGGCTCTCGTGTACTGTGCGATGCCAGTGCACTTTAAAGATCGTCAAGTGATCGAAATTGCTCCGAAGTCATCGACTATGGTAACTTTTCCTCTCTTTCTTCTTTGACCCTCAGCTTCCTTCCTTTTCTCACTACGTGTTTGAGGTGTCCTTCGCGAACTGAGAAAGTTACTGTGCTATTTACTTTGTCCAAGAACCAATGATAATAAAAAATCGCACAGCACAGGACGCCTTTTACACTTTGCCCCAATCCGAACGCGGCCTCCGCGGCCATGATCACGGCCGGTCCGTGCCATGATTTGACACCTTGTCCTCGGTCTAAGCAGCCTTCGCGGCGTGTGCACATAGAGGCGCCTCAAAACAATGTTCCCAACTGGTCCCCAACTGGCCGTACCAACATCCAGCCGAGGACTTCACTCCCTTCCTTCGCGGCCATTTTCTTCATGAACGAGAGCATGTTGTAGATGACGCCCATGCTCCCGGCCGGGGAGAGGTGACGCGCGGCCAGGTAAGCCCATGTGAGAGCCAGCGTCTTGTGGGCGAAGCTGAGGCAGTACATCCCCTTGTAAACCTCGCTCTGAGCGATCCTCTCGCGGCTGGACAATATGTACAACACGTCCGCCTCGAAGACGGTGGCCAGGTAGAAGGTAGCGACATCGAGGCCGTGTTTCACCACAAGCTGCGAGCATGTTAAGACGCATGTAAATGCAGAACGTCAGAAATGGAACAGCTGGTTTTCCATAGTTAATTGAAAGATAGCTTTGAGCTTCGTGTTACAAGATTGGTAAATATAACCTCAACCCTTTTTAATGCGAACGCATTATATGGCTCACTATAGCAACCAAGCCCGACGTTGTCATGGTTCATCGCAAAAATGGTCGGTCCCCAGCATGCTCGCCCGGAGGATCATCTTAGATCACTCACCTGCATGGCTGGCCTGAAGATTTCGGCGCCCTTGACTACGATCTCGTCGGTGGGCACAAGGACGAGTGTGTGGCGGTGCGAGTCGCTTACGGCGGCCACCCAGTCGTTCGCTGAGACGTTAACCACCATGTCGTTTACCGTTGCCTGCAGCGTTTGCTGCTTTTCAATGGGTTCCTTTCCAGCGAAGAACTTCTTGACGGCGGCATCTATGTCCACAAGCAGTTGCAAGGCATCTGTCACGTTGTCGCGCTCCAACCAAAGCTTTGCGGAGAAAAATTAAACAAAAAAAATGGACGGGGTGCTTGAGCTCCGCCTTATGGGCATGACACGATAGCGTAGTGGATTAGTTACCCAGCAGCTCAACCAAATATTACGGTGTTAATTAAGCAGCAGGAACGATGCACACAGAAGACACACCAAAAACCAGGTCACTCAAGCACTAACTGCAGCGTCCTCGTCGTTGTCAACTGCCCAGCGACAGAACAATGTCCTTGTTGGCTTCGCAACTGTGTACCGTAAGATACATACAGAATTTGTCATTCTCTACATTCATAGATCCCCGGGAGTCCTCACACCACTTCTGGCGCAGTGTTTCAGCGGTTAAGAGATGAGCCACGCGCTGCAATCGGTGCGCCTTTCTTGTGCGACCCAGGTTACTCTCCCCGAACGACCAATCATTAATTTAACTGCTAGCTGCCACAGTGGGCAGTTTGCTCGCAATCAGGTGGGCAGGTTGTGATGACGCCGCATGATCAAGTGGCCTAAGTGGCCCCCCTGGCTCATAGGTTGCTTCTCTCGAGATGTTTCGAAGATTTTGCTCACGATCAACGAAGCGGACGACGCCGACGCAAGATTTTGTGCTACACGAGCCCCTTACCGCTATCGCGTTAATAACACCATCCTCAGGGCTCAGCATTGCCTTTGTGTCAGTGTCTCCTACGATTGAAAATCTCAAACACAGCATGCCAAAGTGTATATACCATCAGTTTAGCCCGATATGACTGAAAGGGCTAATGGGTTTGCGTTGCCGGAACCAGTTGTCTTTTAAAATACGGTGCGGTATGATACGGGATAGTATGGTGTGTGGGGGATCAACGCCCCAAAGCTGCACATGAACTATAAGAGACGCCGTAGTCGCTGGGCTGCGGATTATTTATGACCATTTGTGGTTCTTTAACTTGTGCTGGAATCCCATAGCGGACGGGCGTTTTTGCCGGGTTTCGAAGCCCGCATTCAAACCCACGTCCACGGACTCATCCGCTCAAAAGCATTTGCCAGTATGCTGCAGCGGCCGTCAGTCCCTGTAAACAGATTTTGATTCTTTAGAAGTTCATTGCAAAAGGACGTGAGTCAAGTTTTTAATCTCTCGAAGCGCTATGACCACGCTTTTACCCCGAGTTTAACCATATCTAGTTCGGAGTGTGGTTGTCAGGACTTTTCTTCTCGGCCTTGAAAAGCACGCTGGCAGGAACGTAGTGTTTTCTGGTATGCTATTCACACAATGCCTAGACGTTCGTTTTCCGTATGCTTTGAGTGTGCTGTCATCTGTAAGACCATATTTTCTGTCCAGTGTTTTCGGGGAATCTTCCAAGGTTCAGTAGATTAGTAATAAGAGTAAATATGTTAGTAACAAATAATTGTAATAATAGGAGCACTGATAAATTATTCTCGTATTTCAAATCTACTCCACCTTTGGGGGATTCCCCAAAACATTTGACTAACTCTGTTCCCAATTCTAGTTACTGATCAATTCGCACTCGCCCTACCAGCTGCTAGCCGTCGTATACATTTAGCGCTCTTGGCACAGCGACGGCCCCGGACAAAAGCTGGTTCCGGGTTCGAGCCCCGGAAGAGGATAAATTTATATTTAACTGCGAAGTTTCTGTGAACGCCGCATAGTTTTCTTCTGTTTCGGTATGGCCTCGCTTGGGTGGATGTTAACGAGTATAGTTGCTATCTCATTAATGCGTTAGCATTATAACCCTAATGGGAACGTACAAAGTGGTAGAGTTTTAACATAGTTAAACCGAGTAGACGTGCGAAAGCGTGTGTTAAGCCTAATTGGCTCATGTTCTTGCTTTGCTTGGTAGTCGGCTCGTCTGGCGACGATATTATTTCGACAGTCGTATTAGTTGATGAGGGCGACGATGTGAAATGCACAGCGGCACAGTGTGTTGCTGTTTAACACGAAGCGAGGTCAGCTACGGCAGTAGCGTAGTGCTTTCGAGCAGTGGCCTGGGAAGCGGATCTGTTCGTGCCGCCGCGGGACCGAATACCAGTAGCGGCAATATGTTTTGATTTCTTCATGAGCTGTTGCTATACCAGGTTCGGCCAAGGTCACCCTCAAGGTTCACCGTCACACAAACTCGGTGAGCCGGTTAGGCCTCGTTAAGTAGAGCATTCGCAGGGGAACCTGCAGTGGCCGTCTCTCAGTGACTAACCTCCTAGGAATCAGATAAATTTGCACAAGAATTTAAGACCTCAGACAAGATTCAAACCTGCAGCGGCGCGTTCAGGTCAGCTTCGCCGGCCTCTGCTTTAAACCATTCGGCCATCAGTGCATCCATCCGGCCCGCATGCTATTCCGCTAGCCTATTGCGTTGTGCTTTGGATATCATCGTCTTCATAAGCATTAATGCGCTTAAACGCAGCATGCATCAAGTCACACGGCATGCCGGGAGATCTGAACCGCCAGAGCCATATGACGAGAACAGTGGAATCCGCACAAAATGGTAGGAGATTTAAACCACCGCCGCGCAGCAGGTGCAGTGATGGCGTTGAGGTACAGCGTCCGCCTCGTGTGCAGCATGCAGCATGCAGAAAAGCAAAGTAATGTTCAACATTCTAGCAAGGTAACACCAGTTAACAACTGGCAACGTGGTGCTGGAAGTGGTAAAAAAATAGGTCTACTTATTGCAGGTAGTGACAGCTGATCCGGATCATGAGAGGGAAATAACAAGAAGGATAATATTGGGGTCGAGCGCATGTGGCAGGTTCTCTCAGATCATGAAAGCAGTTTGCCAATATCCCTCAAGAGAAAAGTGCACGACAGCTGTATCTTACAGGTACTCACCTACGGGGCAGAAACGTGGATGCTTACGAAAAGGGTTCAACATTAAGTTAAGGACAAGACAGCGAGCCATGGAAAGGAAAATGATCGGTGTAACGTTGAGAGACCGCAATCGCGCAGAGTGGGTGAGGGAACAAACGCGGGTTAATGACATCCTAGTCGAAACCAAGAGGAAGAAGTGGGCTTAGGTAGGGCATGTACTGACAATGCAAGATAACCGCTGGTCCTTCAGGGTAACGGAGTCGATTCCTAGAGAAGGCAAGCGTAGCAGGGGGCGGCAGAAGGTAAGGTGGGCGGATGAGATCAGGAAGTTTGCAGGCATAGGGTGGCATCAGCTGGCAAAGGACAGGGTTAATTGGAGAGACATGCGAGAGGCCTTTGCTCTGTACTGGGTGTAGTCACGCTGAAGATGACGATTATGAGCGGAGCAACAAATAACACGAAATGGTATGAACAAATTCAGTTCGTCCACACAAAGCACACCTGAAATCTGAACCCGCATGCTGACGCATTGTATACGGGTGAGTTGTGTTGATCGTCCGTGAATTTTTCTAGTACCCTTTCTCGTCCAAAGTGCTGTTGTGTGAGCGTGCATAGCTCTTGAGACCAGTTTTCCAGTGGTTACTATTGGAACGGCGCAAACTATCGCACCGTTTGCAGCGCGGCTGTTGGCGTCGAATGAGTTGCCCCGTATACATACATTAAAGCTCATACGTGCTATGCATCAGTGTCATCGCCCATTTAATGGAAGCAGGGCATACCTGTAGGACGTTCTCGAAGTTATGGAGAGCGTCTGCGCTGTCGAAGGATTGGCCTAGTTTCCCCTCCAGTGTGTAGCCTTCGTGCATATACAGCATGGGTCGACCGGCTCGTAAATGAACCTGAGGTGGAACAGCGTGTAGACTCCTAGCTGCGATGTATGGGAAGAGAGAAAGAAGTACTGGGATAAAGGGGCAGAGAGGGCGTTTGCTGCCAAGTGCAGCCCTTGTGATTAACTCTAATTAAGGCCCAAAGAATTCGCTTATAAGCAGTGTAGCTGGGGCCTTTGCAGTATACATCAAGGTCTTCAGTTTTTGAGGGGCTACGACAAAGGTCTCTTTTCCTCCCAGAGGTTGCACATGATTGTCCAGAATCAAAGCCATTAGTCTTGCTTCTCAGAAAGGATGTAGACACGACGTCAGAATAAACGCGAACAAGGCAGTGAAAAGGGAAATAGAAAACGAGAAGGTTTAAGCAGCGTAACAACTACGCTTATATTCCACTTTGCGTAAAGGCCGTTGCACGGGAGTGTTTATGAAGTGAGCCCGCTTTTCTTCTGCAGCGCTTAATACTTCTCTGTTGCTGCGTTCACATTTCAGTTTTTTGGGTTCGCGTTTCATTTGACGCTGATTGTTCGTCCTCCTGTCGAGACAGAACCCATTATGGTGCTGGCATTATGGTTATAACAGAGGTGCGGCGAGCATGCTGCAGCCGGTCACTGGCAACAGCCGGATAAGTCTGGTACTTCCCCGGCAGCGTCAAAAATGAACTGCGCAGGGAGAATCGGTGCTGTGAATAACTAACTTAGAAAACTTTTCAAAATGCCATAATAGCCAAACAGACGAGAGTGCAAGAAGTTCAGCCTTAAAAATATCCGAGATACCTGTAGAGGAGACACTGCCGTAATTAATCTGGCCAACCTCCCATCGATGTGCACTTCGCAAGTTCTGAGACGGCGGAGTGAAAAACTACTCCACACCACGCGCAAAAGGAAGATTTCGACCGCTGACCGGTGATAGGGGCACACCTTATCAGCAGCTGGCAGAAAGCACAGCACACCGGACAACGAAAAGTTTATTCGGAGTAAAGTTGAAACAAAAGACTACCACGCCAGAGCTTAATAATAAAAACATGATTACCAGGCACTATTATCCTCGGTGCTGTGGCTCAACAAACTTTGACAATTTGGACTACTTACGTGCACTGGAGGGTATTTTTGTCTTCAAGCTTCTCGAAAGCGGATGCGTTGTAGCGCTATGTAGTCAAAATTTGTTGTGGCACAGCGCCGAGGTTTACTGTATTTTCGAAATTCTAGAAACAGATATAGATGTAGTTACGGTAAACTGCGCGCCTTTCAACAAATAAAACGACTACCAGCAATAGTTAAAAAGTTAGCTATTCAGCAATAGTTCACCAGCGGAATAAGAATCATGTTTCAGCTTTATTCTGACGCGCTACATTGCCGGAGAACGCTAGACCAAAAAAAGCGCTCCTTTAGCTCAAAAAGCCTATTTTTAAGAACTGCGCGTCATTTTAAGGGAACACCCGGTATAAATAATTTGTGCGGCAGGAATGATCGGTATTTAATGATGTTTTTCACAACATTCCGAAGAAAGAACACAAAGGTAAACTCTTAGCGTGGCTACTTCCTTTAACAGAATGACCAGCTACCATCGCATCTTGAACTCAAAGAAAAGCACCGGAATAATGTTTCGGGAAGCTTTCCGTGACATAGGGACACTATAAAGAACAGCGAAGTGCAAGACTCTAGATCCCGTACTACGGAATTTGAATAAAATTATTGAACTCAGTCAGAACCATGATTTCAACGACTGCCAAAAAAGTAAACATGCCTAAATGGTCTCGATTAGAACTGCGAGCACTCTGCTGTTCTAAACTCCGAAAAGCTGCCTCCGCCAACGCAGTTTCGAATCGCGTTAGTTCAGTAAAAAAAAATCAATGTCACCTCATCGTGGTTTCAAACCGTTTAAGCTAAACCTTCTGTAATTATTAGCACACAAGCGTATTATACATTCACTTTTCCATTGAATTTAGTAAAGCGACCGCAAGTGGAGACTGAGCCCAGGTGACTTAGAAGAAAAGCCAGGCTAAACTGCGGTCATGAAAAAGTTCTCTCCGTACTTGAGGAGTTCTCCCAGTCAGTGCGGCCCGATGGGCGTAGGCCTATACAACCTACGATTGCGAAGGACATGATTAATTGGAGAGACTTTGGAGAGGCCTCTGCCCTGCAGAGGGCGTAGTCAAGCTGATGATGATGATGATAGGCACAGGCGTACACCAAGAGTGAGGCAATAGCTCCTTCATTCTGTCCCCTCCTAAAAAGATCTCACAGCCCGGTTACCACTCTGTAAAGCAAGATTCAGCTATAGCCATTTCCAGTGGTGAAAACAGTGTCCTTTATTCCTTGTTACTTGTCCTTTTCTTTAGAAGGGCGTGCATTACGTCACTCTGTTATCCCTCGTGACGTCGCGTTGTTCTGACACTTCGCGAAGCGTGCTGCCTTAGCGTATTGGAATGACATACTAATGACGCCACTGCAGGTTGACCGATTGGCGTGGAAGGAAAAGTGCCATTAATAGCTGTCATTGCAAAATTTTATTTGCATCGGCGGGCGTCGTTTACCCCAGAAAAGATTCTAACGCACCATTGCCGTAAAAATACCAGGTCATTTGCGCGTTTTAAGGGCCACGTAGTGAGAAGAGCATGCATACCTGCAGAGACTGCCGCACCAGGCAGCGCACCACGTCGAAGAAGGTGGCAGCATGCATCAGTTGTTGAATGAGGAGCACTGTCTGCGCCTCGAGCAGGGCTTCCTTCAGTGGCACTGGAGTGCTCATGTACCGGTAACACGATGTGCACGCACAGGCGGAAAGGCGTTGGCGGAAGCAAATTAAGGCAACTTTTTATTCATGGCGACTAACGGCTGGTCTATCAAGAACAGCTGGCCTACCTGGCTGGGCAGGAACCTGAGGCCAAATCAGCAAGATGCAAAAACACGCTGACCTGCTCAAGACTAATACCTGTCACACTGCACTAGTCGAATATTCGTAAAGCTCGTAGCGAAAGCCACAGGAACTTGAACTACAGGCCTCTTCCGCTAGGGTAAGAAAGCTGGAGCACCCTGCAGATGCTCTAAACAAGGTTTTGACTGCCATATCGCTCGATATATTACGTGGAATTCTTCCTTCTTCACAACCTATCACCACCGCGATGTTTGGATGTCAACTATTTTTGAGGCGCGCAAATGCCTTCTTTTATCTGGGTTTAATGTTAACGCATAGACTTCTTCCTTGTTGTTTCCATACTGTCCTGATTGTATTTATATACTTCATAGAATGTTTTATCCATCATCGCCTTTGCTTGTGTTATTTTTCATCTGCCATCTACAATGACACCTCCTGTCGTATTTTTTCCCCTCACCTTTCTACCTGCGGATTGGTACTGTCGGTTCTTATTTCTTTAATATTTTTTTCCTTTGCTTTGGCATCAAGCTCTCAGCGACTTGTCGTCGGCTTGCCCACTTGTTTTATCTGGCCTCCCCCAATGACGCGATTTTGTTTCTTGACACCTGTTTTGCCTAATAAAGAAAAATATGATTACTCTGCTATCTTATATCAGTACGTATGCAAACTGTGAATGTTGGATGGAAGCCTTGCTTGCGCGCTCATGAAATGCATGTACTTTCCCACATCAATAAAAAGTTAGATGCCTGCGCCTGTGGTGTCGTTTTCGTTTGTGTCTTCTGATTTAATTTGATTTGTGATGGTTTAACTTCTTAAGACGAGTCAGGCTATGAGGGACGACGTAGTGGAGGGCACCGGAACTTTCGACCACCTGGGGTTCTTTAACGTGCACTGACAGCGCACAGTGCACGGGCCTCTAGAATTTGGCCTGCATCGAAATTCGACCACCGCGGCCGGGATCGAACCCACGTCTTCTGGGTCAGCAGCCTGAGCGCCATAACCACTGAGCCACCGCGGTGGCATCGTTTCTGTCTTCTGTCCTGTCTTATTCGCACAGTCCTGCCTTCAATTCAAAGTGAACCGACTAGCCTGCAAGAACGTTCTCCTACCCCCAAAGTTGTTCCAGGTCATTGCAAAATATGGCCCGAGCTACTTTCGATATTTGACCTCGGCCGATTTGGACCAAAAGCGATGTTCAATCTCAAGTGAACACGCCCGACACGACGACGACCTCCAAATTTGGCCCGAGTCATTGCCAAAATGCTATCGCTCGATCTTTGGTTATAACCATGGTTAAACCCTAACTAACATTTTCATTTCTATTTACCTTCTAAAGACACACGCACTCATTAGCCAACAGTCGTGATGAAACTATTTTATTGTCCCTGATTCCACGGATACGTCATCTCAGATTCTTTGGACCACTTTTGCGGTAAACGACAACAACGCCCAATTTCGTTGCTTATGGCCCATATAATGCTTTCGCATGAATATTGCAATTTTATCACTAGGTCTTCATTAATCAGTTAATCTACAAAACAGGCGTAAACATTGTAAGTTCTCTGGTACCACAAAGGAGTGGGCACGAAGATGATGTTAAGCAAGCTGAGCCCCAGTAAGCAGCGTTAATAAAAATGTTGTTGCTGAAATGATGGTTTGGTTTGGGTCATCGGGTTTAACACTCCAAATCGACTCGTGCCGTAATAGATGTCGAAATGAAGAGCTCCGGATAATTTCTAGCACTTGAGGTTCTTTAACGTGCACTGACTTCGAACAGCGCACGCACTTCTATCTGTCGCCTCCATAGAATTGCGACCGCCACGGCCACGAACGAAACCGCGTCTTTTAGTTCACCATAACCTGACCGCAGCGGCGGCCCAGTGGTCTGAGCATCCGCCTCATGCGGGAGGTGCGGGGTTCGATCCCCAGTGCCGCCGGGTACCCACCGGTGATACAATGAGTACAAGCTTTCCCCTGGTATGGTGCTCGGCGTATTTAGGGCTAAATGCTTGGAAAATGGGTCTTCGACCCCACCTTGAGTAGAAGAAAATACCTTGTGCCATGGCGCTCTTTGACCACAGATGCCTTTGCGCCATAAAAGTCGATCATCACCAGTTCACCATAACCACTAAACAGCCGCGGTAGCTTGAGACTGAAATGAGCCAGCCTAGTCTGTCTCAAGTGGTGATTGTAGAGCGCGCTTTCGAAGTTCCGCCTTTTGACCAACGACCCGGGTGAGCACTCGACGCCTCAACGTGGCCTGATGAAACGGGCGGGACTTGCCTGTAGACGGGCCCCAGTATGTGCATGCCCTGACGTTGCTCGTCCTTGCGGAATTCTTCCCGCTTGTGGAACAGCGTGAGGTTTAGCCGGAACAGCTGACTGAGCACTGATGCGGTGTGGAAACTGATGCCCTTTTGATGCCACGAGTCGCACACGTAACCGTAGAAGTCGACGCACGGGTCCTTGGTCTCGTTCAGGAGCCCGTCCAGGTACTTCTGGGCCTTTAGACACTCTGCAAGCAATATTTTCGCCCAGAGTGTTATGAGCCAGCACTTCGCTGCAACCCGCCCTCCGAAGGTGAGCCACGTAGCAACAAACACCCTAGACAAATTATGCAGCACAGACACCTCCCGTCTTTGTGAGCGTACAATGAACATGCAGGTGTAGGGGAAGGGGTATGTTACCCAAGTTATTCAGGTGACCTTGGAAAGAGAGGAAAATGTACCTCAGAGGAATTAACTATTGATCTTGTTGGTTTTTACCTATTATATGCATCTCATTTATCGCAGAATACGACACCAGACAAAATAAAGGAGCACACAAGACGAAACACGGACGCTACTCGCAAGTGATTTATTCCAGGAAAGGTCAAATCATGTATATATTCGCTGACCTGCGCAGGCGCCCGTGTTTTGTCTTGTGTGTTTCTTCCTTTTACTACTAACAGTAGTGAACAGCGCGAAAGACAGGGACAAGGGAGACATAACAGGACAAGTGCTGACTTGCAGCTGTAAGTTCATAAGGTGGAAAGGAATCGAAGAAACAAAACGTTTTTCTTCTGCGCACACCCAGGCGTGATACACTCACAGACATCAGAACACACACCCACACATGGGAATGACGAAACTGATGTGATATGCCAGTGAGATACGTGATTTCCTTCTCATGCAGCAAAATAGAAGGCTTACTCACACATTGGTCGTCTAACTTTGCGATGTGAAATGCGTCCACAATTTCGCGAGACACCTTATCACGGTGCTTGAAAACAACACGCAAGTCTTGCAGTCTTGGGGAGAAATCGCTCGGCACTTCAAATTCTCGAGAATATTGTACCAATTTTTACCCGTGCCCTTTTTCCATGCACCTCTCATGTTCTCGTAAACGCACATTCAAGCACTGACCGGTTTGACCACGTCCACCCTTATCCAAGACAACGGAATGATGTCCACAACGCCAACCTTGCACTCGGCAAACTTGTATTTGTGCCTTACACCGCAACCAGATTATCTAGCGCCTTCATTTAGCGCTTTTGTTTTTACAATCGAGCAAACACGTTCGAATTTATTAGGAGCGCTGAAAAGGAGCCTAACATGAAGCACAGAACCGACATTCTTGAGCCCATGCGCGAACTTATCTACCGACGGAATATCCAATTGCTTTTCTTCCAGAAACTTGCTCGCCTTGTTGACTGTCCACGAGTGGCTTCTTACAATTATTTAGCAAGGAACGACACACAGACGGTAGGAGCACGTCAGAGAAACCAGCTTGGCGGAGACGAGATGCTTGCGTGATTAAACTGTTCATTTCATGTGCGCATGACCTCGAAAAGGAAGCGCCTAGGCAGGACGCTGCTATTGTCCTCTTCACCAGTTTGGTATGGCCGGCTTCAATATTTAACATTGGATTAACTGACCTGCAATTGTAACGCCAGCAGACGTGGATACCCTGGAAAAGCAGACTGACATCGAGGTACTAAAGCGCAACAGCCTCTGAAAATTCCGTAGTGAACCATAAGGGCCCAATCCTCTTTTTTCGAAAGCCTTCAGCACATTTTCCGCTGCATGGGACACATCCAGATCTTTGACAAGAACCAAGTAGTCATCCACAAGCCTTTACATATGAGCAACCAATCCATCGAGACCACTTTGAAGAGCGCGGTCAACCTTAGCAAGAAAAATTTTGCTCAGGATGGGGGCGACACATGAGCCTATCCACACGCTCGAGCTCTGCAAATAAACAGCACCACCTCAGCGCACACAAAGGTCGATTTCAAATAAAAAGTCAAAATCTCTAAAAACGCTTCAACGGAAGGCCCCGGAGCACTTCTGAGCTTCAGCTCGTCATTGGCCTCCGTGATAGTCCAACTCGCCCAGCTTGCCATTCTTACTCAAGTCCTTCCTTTTGTCTGGTGTGTGTTTTGCGCTGAGATGAATTGAATATAACAATAACGAAGAAAATGATTTGCCGAAGAAGGTATAACACCCGAGCCGCACGGGCAAATTCAGTGCAGTTAAGTGTTTATTACCTTACGTTTTAATGGCATTCACGCAGTGCCACACGCATAAATTTAATGGCATTAGCCTTACTGCCATTCGCGACCTACTGAGTTCGCCACAAGTCCTTCGCCCGAGCATTGAGTACTCTTGTCCCCATTCTACACGCAGAAACGAATGCAACTTTGTAAGTTAGAACTTCCTAACCAGTAGGAAATGGTTAATTCATCACTTTCAGTCAGATGAGGCTCCTCTGCTGCATTGTTGAAGCGAAGAGGGCTATTTTTGCCAGCACTTCTGACCGATACTCTCGGCTTGTGTGCTGACATGCGAATGTATGGCTATTTAGACAAATTGTCAAGCAAAAACAGCGGTATTTTCTACAATATAATGTTTTGCTACATTTGAGCAACATTTCCGAGATACTGTAATATTTGTGTGAAACTTTTTACTGCCTTGGAAGGGTTATCGTCATCGTGTCTTTTGTATGATGACATTAAATGTGGACCTGTCATTCCTTTTGTGCGTGTGGCACGGATATTACACGTCTCAAAGCCTTCCCGGACCACGCGATCAAAATCGGTACATTTTAAAGGGCCCACGCTGCCCACACCACAAGGTCGTTGCGGCCTCGGAGAGAATTTTAGTTTTTGGTTTCGAAATACGACGGGTACGGCGAAGACAGAAAGTCATCGCTGGAAAAGCTTCCGCGAATTCCCGTTGGCCAATGGTTACTTTTTTCGTACCACAACCCAAAACAAAACAGTACTATTCTTAATGACGCAGATAACGTGGCAAGCGCTAGGAAAACGCAACGCCCAAACCCACCTTCGGTGATGCAGGCGACGCCTTCCTGGATGCTCTCTCCGCTGATAAGGTAGAAGAAGGTGACGGTGATCACGAAAACGAACAGAAACCCGGCCATCGTGACCACCATGACCAGGGACATCTGGTCCTTACTGCTCAACGAGCTCTCCCCGGTGTTGCCTTCCGCGGCAGCTTAGGAGGAGGAGGCAAAGCGAAAAACGTGAAAAAGTCTGAGTTGCGAGTCCGGACACTGTCCACTCCATTTCACTACTTCATGCGTTGGACCAGAGGTCACGAGCGCGAAGGTAGTACAGCATCCAAGAGTGCATCATTGTGCCGTGGGAACAGAACTGTTCTGAAAGATGTCGGATCACGCTCATGGTTTCCCGTTCCAACGAAAGTAGCAATAAAAACCGATATAAGCAAGGAAAATGCGCAAAAATAGACACGAACGAGGAAAGCACAAGGACGGGCGCCATTCCTTATGCTCTTATCGTCCGTGCCTTTTTTCGTAAATTTCTCGTTTTTAAGTATGTACGACCGACTCGACCAACAACGTACACTCTTAAAGAAAAGCGACGTGTTCTGTTTGTGTGTTTCCCTGCGCTTAATTTTATAAATATAACCATGGTGTCGTTTTGGTATATATGTGTCCTATCCTCCTATTCGCGTAGTTCTACCTTTTATTGAGATGAGCCAACTAGCCCGCAAAGAGATTATTTTGTTGTTCTCTTTCGCGCTTGTTATAGCAAATTCCTTAAGCTGCACCAATTCCCGTGCATCGCAAAGTGTGCGTTTCCTTTGGGGGCCCGTCACTGTGGTGCGGAAGTATCTGTTGCATGCATAAATTATGCTATTCGAGGCTGCTGGGAATACTTAAGACGTCTAGCATACACGGCTCGTGCTTAGAGCCAACTATCGATCTAACGTCTTCGACAAGCAGCAGACTGCTCAAAATGGGTGAGGTCATTCCGGAATAGTGCTCCCCGGGCAGTGACGTCCGAGTCCAGTCACTCCTGTAATCCAGAGGCCCAAGTCCTGCGCCGCAGTCGTAACTTTTGAGCGTCGTACCCTTCTCGTGATCTAATCATTGCATGTCTAGCCGACCAATTGAGGAAGAAGCCAAGCTTGCCGCAATCGTTGCAACGTGAAAATGCTGTAAGTTTGGTGCCAGAATTAAGCGCTTTAGGCCATACCCATTCAAGAAGGAAGCCCAGCTGCTCTGGATGAACGAGCGTTTTAAAGGACATTGAAGTTGGCCTATATCCATCGATTACCGCGTTCTAATGAGGAATGCTGCTTTCACTCAAAACGGAGTTTTTGCAAATTCGTTGACAGTAAATACTGAAATACAGCTTAAGCTCCGATTATGATTTTTTTTTCTCATGCAGATCTCTGAACCTAGACCTAACCGTCACGCAGTCCTGGGCAAAGATCATGGAGTTTCCAGGGATATAGGCATCACCATTAGGGTCAGGTGCGTTTTCATCCCCTGAATGAAGCATGAAATATATATCGAAACGAAAGAAAGGAACATAACTTTCTATTACAGCGCCGCAGAAGACATAGTCTAGGCATGAATAGCTTTTACGGAATTAGTAAGCGTATTCTTGGAAACTCAAACACGCACAAATGACCACCTTGTATAACTTTGTTTAACCGTTCCGTTTTATTGAATGCTCTCACAGAAACGTGTTCGGGTATAATGCTACTGCGGGAGAAGGACCCAACGTTAACGGTTTAGATGGACTTCCTGCTAAAAAATCATATAAATAAATTATTTTCATCATGGCCAGTGAGAACCTGAGTGCATAAGTATGAAGATACCTTTATATCATAAACAATGAAAATGAAAAGAATACACACTGTGAAATGGTAGTGAATTTTAAAGAAAGGATAGACAAGATTTGTGGAAGCTAGCTCGCGTATTGCCGATGTTTCGGGCGCTGTATGCGAGGTATCAGTTCCAGAGTACCAGCCTCGCTCTTTCACTAAATGTCTGATGTATAGATGGACGGAGAGGATACACTCCTTCGTCTAAGGAGAAAGATGAATCCCTTTAGACTTCGATCCAAACACTGCCGCCCTGGCAAGACTTGCCCATAAGGAATGGGCTGCGCTGTTTGCGCAAAGACTGCGACCTTTGCGTGTTGGACTGCTGCCTCTGTACAGGCAAGCTAACGTTAACAAAAGTTCGCTGGCAGTTGCACGTATAGTTTTATTAGCTGCGGAGCGAGCCCAATGAGGTTCTTTTCATCGCTAACGAGAGGTCCCCCCCCGCAGTAAGGGCACCAGCACTATGAGCGTTCCTGAAGCCTCGCAGCAGGGACAAATTGTGAGTGAGACTCACACTGAGGCCTGAGAGACTTGCGGACCATCTTGAACATGGCCGCAGCAGTGACCGACTTGCGCCGGCCGACGGCATCAAGGGGACGGCTCTTGGTGACCTTGGGCGGCTCTTCGCCATTCTGCCCGTCTTTGGCTTTGGCGCCGGCAGCGGCCGGAGACCGGGATGGAGACCCGATTTTCACCTTACTGGCGCCCTTCTTGATCTTGGGAGAGACTGAGCGGCTGGGTGAAGCCTTGATGGGGCTAGCAGCACCGCGATCAGGGCTTTTTGTGCCCGCTGTGCCAGACATGGGACTCCGGGCGCCGGCCTTTGGACTCATGGCGCCAGACTTGGGGCTGGCGATGGCGGCCTTCGTGCTTGAGGCTCCTGCGCCTTTTCTAGCAATCCCAGCGCGTGGACTAGCGGCACCACTTCGCGGACTCACGGCGCCGGTCTTTGGACTTGCCACTCCGGTCTTTGGACTCGCGGTTCCGAACCCAGCACTGGAGTCGTCAGGTTTCGGACTCAGGGCGCCGGATTTTTTCTTCGGCGAGTTTGTTTTAGACTTCGCGGTGCCGTCTCTTGGACTCACGGTTCCCGTCTCAGGGTTCGCGATGCGGGCCCTGGGACTCGAGTCATCGTGTTTGGGACTAGGAACACCGACTTTCGTCTTCGGCAAGTTTGTTTTAGATCTTGTGGTGCCGGCTCTTGGACTTACGGCTCCGGTCTTAGGACTCGCGATTTCGGCCGTAGGACTCGGCACTCCAGATTTCTGACTACGAATGCCGGATTTCGGTTTTGACGAGACTGCCTTTGACTTAGCCGAGCTGGTCCCCGGAGTTGCGGATGCAGACATTGTACTAGCGATTCTACTAGGATTCCAGAAGCTGGACCCTTGTCTACAGCCTTTGAACTGGGATGCCCACCTTTGGCCCCGCAGTGTTCGTGCTGCTTCCGCTGCCCAGAGCTTGACCTTGTTGATACTGCGTTGCAATGCGTGGGAGGCTTGTAAAGGTTACTGGTGTGAGCTGGCCGCATATTTATAATTGGGGATTACAAAGAAACTTACAAGCTTTTGCAATGAATAGCTTGTGTTGCGCAGACATTATTTTCAAACTCAGACCTTGCTTCCAAGCTACAGCTAACATGAAAATGGCGATCTACATCGCCGCAGACCGCAGTGGCGATTCACCATGCCCAAGTAACGACACAGGGTACATAAATGAAATTTGTCCAAAGGCAGGTGTCAGCCACATCCCAGAGGCACGTATCTGTTCCGTCAGCCTCCGCTGATCTCTGCTGGTGGAAGCTCCTAGGATGCTAAAGTCACGTGCAGAAAAGTGGCTGACCTCTTTCAGCCGCCAGCTTTTTTGATGTTTCTGTCAAAAAGAAGCAAGGCAACTGCTCTATATTTCAAGATCCTCATATGTTTGCGTTTTATATAACACCGCTCTAAAACGTTCCTCAGGAGAGCGGCAATGGTACACAGTATGGCTGCCAGGTTTTCGCGGTAGCGCGGTGGCATTCTCCCGACTCGAACGTTCAGTAGACATAACTGTTTCATTGGGCGCGAAGGACTTCCCGTTGAAAAAAAAAATCTGTACACAATTATTGCTCTGTCCATGTACATGATCATACACCTACCTGATCTTACACGTAGGCCTCATATTCCATATCTCTGCAACATTACGTTAATTAGTTTTGTGACGTCGGGTTAGAAAATCATGCACACATCCGGCTACCTCGGTATTCCGGCTGCCTCGTTCAATCGTTTTCATGGGACCTGGAAATTTTCAGCGAGTGGCATTGCTTACCACATCCGCTGCGAACCGCATTCAGCGGCTATGCGGCAAGTACTTACAAATCCTATGTGTGATTAAACTCTCAGGTCGTGTAAGTGACCATTACTTAGTCCTAACAGAAGGCTGCACATGCTAATCGGCTTCAGTAAAGTCCGTTACCGGTTGTCAATGAGCATGGAAATAGCGTACAAGTTCCATTATTCTGCCTTTACTTAAATACGCTAAGACAATAAATGCTTTTAGTGACGAAGGGAGGAAAAACAGAGGTGACCTTGTGCAATAGAGCAAATGAGAATTAATAGAATCACTATTTTTATTAAGCGTACTTAACAAATTGGCCCCAAGTTACGAATGAAATTCAACTGATCCATTTCAGTGTATCCGGGTATGAAAATGTCACAAAAAGTTATCATATTTATTTGGGTAAAACGTAATAAGGTGACTCGTATGCCAAACATTTTATGCTGAATGATGATTGGTTTTACAAGAAATCAGTAATGTTCATTGAAACTCATTGTGAATCTGTAAGATGGTAGGGGTAAGCTCGAAGCACTGAATTTTTATTCCTCATAAATAGGCCGTGTACGCTGAAGTTAAGAAAATGGCCACGTACTTTCTTCGTAGCCTTTCTAGGTCAAGTGAACGGTACGCTTTGTGACAGCTGCGACTCGATAGAAACTGTGGAAGATATCCTGCGTGAGTGCCCAGCGTATGCTGACAAACGTATGTACGATGAACATTGCATGGAGAAGCTCTCCCTGGTGCTTCTAACTATGGACAGTGTTCGAGGTCTCTTAGCCTGTCTTACGCCGCAGAGACATCTAATGGCATATTTGTTTGCATATTTAAATGACACTGAAAATCTCAAGCTTTAATTTCACTTTTCGTGCTGCCCTCAAGCATTCTTCACGCAGTCAACTTTGTCGGCCGATGTGTCGGACTGTGCACGTTATGATTTCATATCTTACATTAATACTCGCCGATACACCTTAGTACGCATTTATTGGCCACATTTAATTTTGTCACTCTTTTATTTGTTTTATTTTACCTTTACCACACCGCTCCCCTTCCGTCTTGGTCTCTAAAATTTCCTTCCCCAGGCAGAGTAACATTCCTATGATTTTTAATCACCGGCTAAAATCTTTTTTTTTTGCATTAAAGGGTTTCTCTCTCTAAGCCGGCAGCTTCTCAGCCTTAGACCTCGCGGCGTGACTTAGAATTTCAGAAAAAACACTAAATCTTGCCCTTTGAAGTAACTGCTTAAACGCGCGCTGAGGACAGAGCAAGTACTGTGACACAAGCCGATACCAGGCGACAGACACAAAACCCTGCTGGGCCTCAGAACTGTGCGCAGGACGAGAAGCTGTGCTGGCAAGCAGAGTTCCACTGAGAATCGATTCACTCACGTGTCTAGGCGGGAATGGCTGAAAGCTCGCCCCGAGGATAGCCACGGCTTAGAGTCTGTCTTGACCAGTGGTGATTCACGTCTCCTTCTGGGAAGCAAGGCAAGAAAAGGAAGGAAGGAAGGAAGGAAGGAAGGAAGGAAGGAAGGAAGGAAGGAAGGAAGGAAGGAAGGAAGGAAGGAAGGAAGGAAGGAAGGAAGGAAGGAAGGAAGGAACGAAGGAAGGAAGGAAGGAAGGAAGGAAGGAAGGAAGGAAGGAAGGAAGGAAGGAAGGCCTAAGACGTTGCTGGCACATACCCACTACGGGGGAGTGGCCAAGGCACAGGCGGTTAATTACTGGATACAGGAAAGTTTTGACGGGAAAAGCAGTGGCAATAGTATGTAGTCTGATAGATTGGAAGAGGGAAGGAAAGGGGTCCAGTTAACTTGGAGATCGAAGACGAGACAGTTGCTGAATGTGCATAATAGTACACAATGCCTGTAATGTTGCAATGTCGTACTGACTGAGAGCGGGAAAAAGAAATTAGAATGGGAGTCGCTGCGTTCCTTGAAGAAAACTTTGCACAGCAGAGCGCACACTCCTGTCGCTTCGTCCAAGCAAAGAAGCGCCAATGGAAAGAACAACCGTGGAAGACACAGGCAAGACAAGTTGATGAAATGGAATTTGCAAAAGACGCTTCCTCAAATGAGAAAAGCGGCGGCAGAACAGCAGGAAGTGATCTATTGTCTCAGGTTCGGCACAGAAAGGGCACAGTGGGGAAGCTCCCAGGCCAGATCTGTCAAGGTAGAAATTTAGAAGGGGAACCCGGTAACGCAAGCGCGAGAATGCATGCATATGGTTCACCAGCCCTCCTGACTGTTGTGATATGTATTGCCTAATAGCTCCGTAAACTGTACAGCTAGTCCAGCTACGGCTCGAACAGCTAAGTCCAGAAATTGTTAGCGCCCGCCGCTGCGCCGCAGTTCTGGCCGTGATTTATTAAATAACTGCTGGAGATAAATAATCAAAAAAATTTAACATTTATTTATGACCAGAATCACTGTTCAACAAAGAAGAATTGTGGAACTTCAGTCATTATTTGAAGAAAAACAAACATGTATAGCTTTGGCATGCTGTAAACAAGGTTATCTGAAGAAAGCGAGATTAAAGGTTCCTGAGGCAGTTAATTATTTCTAGTTTTCTGTTTCATCTGTACACAGGAGTATTCACCGACATGACAATGGCCATCATTAGTTGCTCGCGGAGCATGACAAAAGGCTGCTACGCTTGTCTAGTCACTTTATCCTCACCAGATCTGGTCTGCACCACTGAAGCTACGTGCTGGACAACATAATGGCATCCATGACATTTGGGTACACCCTATCCGGTTGTATACATTTACAGTGAAGTGCCTCCTTGACACACCAGTATTTATCTGCTTCCTCATTTTGGTGTATTTGTAACTCAGTGTTTATGGTGTTCGGCTGCTGACCTGATAGATGTGGGTTCAACCCTGCCTGCGGCGGTCGCATTTCGATCGAGGCAGAATGCTAGAGGTCCATGTACAATGCAATGTCAGTGAAATATTGTGCACTGACGTTTCAAAGTCCATAAGGTTCAGGTGGCCAAATTATCCGGAGAACTCTGCCACCACTTCGCGCACTTTTGCGTGCACTCCCAGACACCCTTAGAACGTGCGGGGGTACTGGTCTCGGTCACAAAAGAGATGCCCTCGACTCGGCGTGGCAAGCTATGCCGGAGACCAGCTACCAAGTGACAAGGCGGTTGGTCGTTTGGTGACCAGCTTTCGCCGGTCGCAAGCCAAAGAATGGGTCGGAGACAAAGGTTCACAAACAAAACAAAGTTTATAGAGCGAAGAGACGATACAGAGGATTTCACAATCACTAGTACGAGCAGATACGAAGTGATTTAGAAATACAACGCAACTCGTGCAAAGTAACACTTGAGAGAGATTACAATTCAACAGAATCTGTGCACTAACACAGAGAGACAAATAATTAAAACACAATTTGTACACCAGGCACTGCGACAGCCCGACGACCTGAGGAGCACGATGGGGCCGATCCGTAGACTGGCGCACGTTGCCTCGCTGGTCCGTGGCTGGGCGAGTGGCGTTCTCCCGGGAGTCGAGCGGGCGCTTCTCGGAAGATTGAACGGCGGCTCGGGCTAACAGACAGCGGTTGATGCCCCTCATTTATAGGCGTAGTCCGCGTCGGTTTGTTCTTCGCGCCAAGGCAGGCGTGCACATACAAGGAGCTACAACTGCACAAGCTCCTCCTTCTTGCGCCGGGCGCGCGACCCCATTGGTCGAGCGCGGAGACCACCTTCGAGAAATTTCTGGTTCCTTCTCGCATGCAAAGACGCCGGCGCCAGAGCGAAGGGGAGAGGTTATCACTTTAGCGCGGTCAAGGTCATGCCCTTTCCGTCGACGATGAGTAGAAACTTCTCAGACATTCTAGAGAAATGGACGCCTCGCGTGGCTATCTTTACTTTCGCGCCGTGCCGGCGAGCTGAGTAGAAAGCCCACGCAAGGTTTACGCGCTCTCCGAAAGTCATTCCCCCCTGTTTTTTTGTTTTATTTTACCGCGCCCGGGCGCGATTGCTTACGCGCAGCGCCGTTTTTTTCGAATATGCGCCGAATTTTGTGACACCCTCCACTACGGCGCCCCTTATTGTCTGAGTCACTTTGGGACGTTAAACCTCACAAGTCAAACCATAAATGGGACTCCTTCCAGGACGAAAAAATTACTAATCAAAAGAAGAGCTGCTTAATTGGAACTGATACTTTCTTTCAGTGTACTAAAATTTATTTCAAACAACTATGCTAGCATAGGTCCAGGGTGGCCGAAATATTGCAGCAGATTGTTTGGCATTTTTCAGGGAAAGCTGCCATATATGCATTTTTCTCCTCAGTGCACCTGCGATATTTTTTTGTGTTTTGGTTGTTTGTGCAGGACAGGTGTTCCTCTGAAGACTTCATGGGCTTAATGCTCCTGCTCACTGCATATATCAAGAGGCGGGTACATCTGGGCCAACCGACAATAAATGCTGCATGGCCTTCATGTCACCTTTACCACTTTAATCAGGTGGGCCTTGTGTGAATTATGTGCCGAGCTGCAGCGGATGCTACCTTATGCTACCATAATTGCTTTAAGCTTTAAGCCGTTATGCTTACAACGTGTGCCACAAACATTTGAGCAAAAACGACTCCATTGAATGCGCTATTATAAGCTGATACACCAGCTAAAGCACAGTTAAAAGCGGCCCACATTTGAGGGTGTATACAAAGGATGCGCTGCCTTCCCCCAGTGAGGCTGACCTGAAGATAACTAGTTCGCCTCTTAATTGCCGCACTGGTGCCTGGATCATTATGCCTGACTCAGCGTACGATCGGCAGCAGAACTCATTATCTATGAGTCTGCAGTCAAGCCGTCAAGTAGCACACACGTGGATGTCTAAGGGGCCGTTTGCGGAGTCCACGCCGCTTACCATGAGAACGGGCTACTGTGAATGTGCGGGTCATGCTCCTCGTGACCCGCTACAAGTGAAGATACGTCCTTTGTGGCTGAGCGCTCCTCCTTGAAGCAATGAGTAAAGGTACTGCGCAAAATAATATAAACATGGACGAGAAGGGCACAAGGACGGGCGCAGACTCGCGACTGGGTTTATTCAGAACAACACATACTTATAACTTCAACACCACCATGTCAGTCACTGAGCGCAAGCCAGAAATCTGCATTCTGTCTGATAAAGTCTTGTCGAGGTATCACTCGCGCAATCATCTCTTTTGTTCCTAATGAAAAAAGCCTCAGCCAGTTCACGCGCCATCTGGTCACGGCTACGCCTCAAAATCCTCTTTTCGGCAGCAAAGGCAGGCATGGGTTATCACGCGTAGCCGAAGCGCATGCGCTACAGTGTAAGGGCAGATTAGATACTTTTGCGGTCTTAATTGAAAGCTGGTGTTCCCTCAGCCGGTCGTTTACACATCGGCCCGTTTGACCGATGTAAGCTTTTCCACATGTCAGGGGGATCTCGTAAACAACCCCCTCCGAGCACTTGACGAACTCAGTGGCGTGACGCTTCTTGCAACCTCGCACGCTTCTTTATCGGGCTGCAATCCGAGGGCATAGTGAGGCCAATTTGCGCGGGGAAGAAAATACCACCGGCGCGCCGTAGCGATTAGCTACGTTCTTCAAGTTGTGTGATACCCAATGGATGTAGGGAACAACCGTCGGCCTGATTTTTTCTCGGACGGGATCTTCCTGGGGTGCGCTCGCTTTCAATCTCCGTAGTAGCTTTTCCGCCACAGCGACGACGGGAACCCAGCCCTCAGCAACCTACCAACCTGACTGTTGAGGCTGTCATGCACCAGATGAACACACGGCCTTTCCAAGGCTCCCTTAAGGCAGAATGTAGCAATGGCCCGTTTTACCGTCTTGGAATGTGCGGATTTGTATGGCAACAGGTCTTTTCGGGCTCGTGGCGAGTACATCCAGCAAGTGTGATTTGGCTTTAAAAACAGGCTGATATCTAAACACTGCAATCTATTATTGTCAGGGAATTCGCAGGTGGAGGTTAGACCCCTCCCGTGTCGTTCAAAAACCGATAAAATCTCTTGCACGGAGTTCGTGTGTGCCAAACCAGGTTGCTCTTTAAGAAAAACCAGATAGTCTTCCATGTATCTAAAAACCTTAAAAATATACTTGTCCAAATAACAAACCAGATCAGAATGAATACTTCCCAAGAAAATGTCAGCCTACACAGGTGCCACACAAGAGCCAATAAAAATACCCTCGCGTTGAACCAGGACCTGGTTCTCAAAGGTTGCAAAGGTTGACTCGAGATAGAATTCAAGTAGTGACATGAAGTTGTCCTGGGACAAACCACTGACGTTTTGAAAACCCACGACCCCATTATCTTCAATGAAAGAACTAACAGCACGAAACAGAGCATCATGTGGTAAAGAAAAAAACAGGTTTTCTGCGTCAAACGAAAAAGCGTACCCCACTGATGGTGAAAGCTGTAAGAAAGATACATCACCCGAGTTCTTTAACATGAAAGGGTCTTGAATCTTTAAATACTTTAAACACTTCAGCAGAAAAGCGCTAATCTCTCGTTGCCAAGTATCCCTTTCGCTTACAATGCACCTAAAAGGTTGGTCAATCTTGTGGGTTTTTTACCGTGAAAAACAGTTCTAGGCTATTGCGTTTGCATTTATCAACAGCTTTTGACAGTCTCTCTAAAGCCAAGTCTTTGCACAATTCCATCGCTCGTGTCTTTACCTTGGTTGGTCTCACTTTCTTGGTAACAAAGTTCTTAGCGATGGCTTGAGCGGCCTTGTCATGAAACATCCCAGACGGTAGCACGGCGAAACCTCCCTCCTTGTCCGATTGTAGAAGGACCAAATCATTTTCCTTAAAGAAACAAACAACTTCCTCCACACTTTTTTGCATGCTAGAGGTGCGTCCGCCTGCAGAAACATGTGACCAGGTGGCAGTGCGTAGCAGGCTGTCTACACCATCGAGTAGACACCTTTCACGGTCCTCGTCGTTTGCTTTACGAGCCATTTGCCGGTTCAAAGAGAGCAGCTCGTGCGCTGGCACTTCAGGTGCCGTGCTAAACTTGGGACCCTTATTTAGCACCTCGGTTATCTTGGTGGGAAGTTCGGTATTGCCCAATACGAAAATTCCGCCATCATATTTTTTTTCCCTTGGCTTGTTATTGGGGAGGCGCAGCAAAAGGCACTTCCACCAAAAGTCTACCGCCTGCGTTGTTTGCAGCCGATACGTCCGTAGCCTCGCTTCGCCAATCCACACAGTATTCGTACGGTAGGCGAGCACACGCAGCCAGTCATTGAGTGGCCTAATTTGGCGCCATAGCTCTGATCTCAGGATTTTGCAGATACGCTTTACATGGCCGACACAAGGGCACCAGGACTGCGCCCGTCCTTGTGCCCTTCTCGTCCATGTTTGTATTATTTTGCGCAGTACCTTTACTCAACGATGTACGGCCGACTAGCCCAACAACATGCACTCTTGAAGCAATGAGACGAGCTTGTTGGAATGCATTCCCTCAGAGGGAAGCAAACACCGGAGAGGACACCTCAAGGCGGCGAAACTTGCCCCGGGCCGCTCCACACCACTGAGAAGCGTTCGCTCAGTGCGATAGTTGGGACCTTGTGCGACAAAGAGGCAGTGCTTGTCATTGCAGTCTTCTAGGTAGCTTAAGCGTCTCGTTTTAAGTTTTCTGCCTCAGTATATCGAAACTTCAAGGTAGACGCAAATTTCCCGTTGGGAAGCACCATGCTGTCGGTAATCGGTGAAGTTTCTTTAGACATGTAAACTGTTCAGGCGATGTCACTGCGTCACAATACTTTCCTAGCAGTCAAGGTAAACTTGAACTACTGTTTCCGGTTTACGCAATATCAAACAGTCAGCCAACCATGGGACAAACAAGCCTTTTTTTCTCAACCATGGTCTTTCACCGCTATGCAGAAGAATATTTTTTCTTACGATCATACTGGGATACTTTCTAGTATTTTTAACAGGCCCCTGCCTTCACCTGCCTATTATAATGAACGATAAAGAGAAACTGTTTGTTGCGATATCAAGCAAGTCTTTCCTAAGCTTTTTTTAGCTCATAGCACTCAGATATCTTAGGAAGGACCTAACTTTCCGTACATGAAAAGCCGCCACAACTACGCGCAAAACACAGCTCTGCCTTCTCCGTTTGATGCTTCTAGACTACACCAAAAATTCGGGTAAGTCATATGACACAGTCGAACATGGAGAACCGTTCGAAAAGAATCACGTAGACACGTTGACTTCGCTGAGTACAAATGGTAGGAGGGGATAATGTTTCTCTGGCGTTCTCATGAGGTTTAGTAGTGCAGTGAGTCGGAGAACGTACTAGTTAATGAGATACTAATTAAAGCGACAGGAGAGTAAACTGCCGTCTGAAAGAGTTCGAAGAGAAGAATCTGGAAGCTGTGCAATAATAATTATGACAAATGAGTCGCTTTGAACAGAGAGTGACCAAAGAACTTTGGCAGGGTGCCACGAGAAATCCGCAGAGGGAACCATTTTCTCGTCGTACCCTTAGAACCAGAGCTTAAGTGCCCCATAATTTTCTTTCCGGGCAATTTTTTTTTTCTTAGTGAGACATTTTACATTAATTGCTAAAACACACCGCAGTCACAGCATCTACGAGCACCAAAGACTAAATACATTCGAACTTCACAACTATATCCTGTAAGAAGGACGCTTTTCTTTTCAGACAGTTCCTCTTTTCAGATGCACTCGGAGCAAAGCATGGGAACTTTATTGCCTCTGGCGATTGCTTTCTGAAGAAATTCCCACCGGAGTCGGCATGACATGAAAGGGTGAGGGTTTCAACAGATAAGATTGAAAAACTGCATCTCATCCAGAAAACGGTGCGTGCGTCAAGGTTATAATGTTCTTGGGTATGCGATCATACACACCCGTTTAGTGCTTCTCAGATTCCACGTTTAGCCATAACTATCCTGATCAGGATCAAACTTTGCTGAGAGCTTATCGAACCAGGCCGCGACAAACCTTCATTTTGAATACTGACTTCTGATAAGACAGTTTTGTTTCTTAGGAGAAAAAAACACCCACGTCTAACCAGCAGTACGTCCTCGTAATGTACACTTCCCCTAGAGCGGCTTTTTCTTCACTGGTAGAGCACACACATCAGGGGAAAATATGGAGAAAACTTCATTGAACGTAAATATTTGTAGTGAAAGTAACTGGTACTTTCTTTGCCAGGATAGGGTCTAAACGTTTTAGTTCAAAATAAATGCAATTGAGGCTTCTGACATTCTCTGGCAGCACTTCAGGCAGGCCCTTGGCGACGACCAGTACATTTCAGTGGTACACAAGGAGTTTTACTGCTAGCCTAGCCGCATCGTTGCGACCTTTGCGCTCGGGAGAATTTCCATAGACTTCTAAACATTTGCGATTACGCCCTGCTTTCTTTCTTCCAGGTTGAACGCATAAAGCCAACAATGTTCGTCCCAATGACGCAGGCACAAGAAAAAATTTGCACGACGAAATTTCATGCTTCGATAATTCTGCTACTCCTCAATTTTGCTTCGGCTACTTCGCGAACATTTTTGGAGGGACGTTGCGCCGAAAAGATGCTAGAGCAATGGGATTGGGGCAAGCTTGTCAGATTAGCATCGTCTCTTCTTGAACGCACGATCCGAAAAAACGATGCCGTGGTCTTTCTTACATGCGGTAATCACAGGGAGTGCTTTGAGGATTCCCTAATGCGCGAGTATCAAGGAAAGGCAACGTCTTGGAGAAGCAGCAACAAAGGATTTTTTTATGCTCTCGCCAAGAACAGAATGCTAAACGTTCGAACCGTAGTCGTACTCGCCGGCATGTTCGAGGATAAGGTTTTTTGCGTTCGCACTTTTTAGCCAAATATGACATGCCGCATTTTGCAGAATGAGTTGTATTTGGCGATGACCGCGGAGTACTGCCGGCTGAAGAGTTAGCTGCGCTGAATACAAGCTTCTCTCTCTGAGCTGGCGGTCCGATGTTTTTTGGTCTTCGGGGCGCTGAAAGATGTCTTGTTGCTTCGCAATGGGTTTTTGTCATTTCGCGAATTTGCCCCGTGAGTGAAATCAAACAAAGGGGGCCTTTTGTGCTACCGCCCGCAATAGAATTAATCACAGTCGCACGTTATCCTTCCCTACACGTGCCGGGTGGCACGAAGCAAGCATGCTGCGTTCTTCTGCACAGCATAATGTACACAGCACTTCGTGCTCACAACGCTACGCTGGGTTAGAGGATGTATCCAAAACCTTACCCCACATTCGAGGCCATTTGTCATTGAAAAGCTAACGTGCTGGTGATGCTGATACCTGTGACTCCACAAACCTTCTCTGTTGCAAATTGCGCCGGTTTTGGAGTACACTCGAGAGACCCTCTACACGTCGAGAGAATCATACTCTGCAGAAATTTCCTCTTAACATTGCTCAAACAATCTTGATGGACGCTTGTGGTTATTGTCATCACTACAATTGCTTCCTGGTTTGTCCTCTCATGCGGCAACCTCTTCGAATTCGGCCACTCTTCTTCTAGCGTGGATTCGTTACTGTTTCTTGCAGCGTCTCCTCTTTCGAAATCATCACCTATGGGCAGCGAACGGGAAGGAGGGGCTCCAACTCACAAATGGTCGAGTAGAAAAGTGTTCATGCTTGTTTGGCTTGTGTCAATCATGCCTTTCTCGGTCTACTTTCGGGGAGAACTCAACGTAACCGGGTAGCCAGATTTTATCGACACTTTGGAAGAGGTGCACTTCGCTCTGGACGAAAATAGACTGCTACCCTGCCTTTACACCAATTATTCCCTAATAGCGGCAATTGCAAGCAAGAGCACTTTCGTCCACAGCGACCTGTATGCCAAGCTGTGGGATGCCTTCCAAAAGACGAAGGAAAGCACGCCGCTTCTTTTCGGCAGCAAGGAAGAGTGTTTTCGGTGCGCACGGCGGCAGGGCTTCGCCTGCTTTGTGGTGGGACTAGAAGACTGGGAGCGTGATCTCTACAGACAAGACTACGTTGAATTGCGCGAAAGGCTGAAACTTACGCTGCTAACATTAAGCACACGGAAAGACTTCGCACACTCACAAGCGTTCAACAGTATCTTGCGCCGAATATTCGAAACTGCACTGTATCCGTTGTACGTGTTGAGGAAGGAGTGTGCTGTCGATAATGTTATCATTGAAAATCCAGCAGACAGCAGTGCAACAACAAGTATGACTCAGATTAAAGAGCTGTCAGGATTTTTTAGTTTCTTTGGCTGCATGCTGCTACTTTGTTCTAGTATTTTGCTTGGAGCAGCATTTTGGAAGGAGAAAGACCCCAGGGTATTTCAGCGCCTAATTTTTGCAACTTCACATTACACGTTCAAGTGCAAAATTCGAATCGTTTAAAACACTTTTGTATCAATTCGAACAGATGGACTCTACTGGTTTACATACCGTTTTTTTGACAGTCACCAAAATTGGCTTTGTACGGAAAGCTTTCGGGTCAGAGCGAACAAATATAAATAGGGCTGAGGGAGGAATGTTGTATGAAGCAGATGCACAACCAGAAGGCTGCCAGGGGAGGGATTCCCCGAATGAGCGAAGTAAAGCAAAGCTGATTTTTTTTGTTAGAATTTTAGGTTCAGGCTATTAATAATTCTTTCTTACTATTATGTCAAAGTTTGATTCCATTTGAAAACAATGACGCTCAGAACAGTGACGCCAGGCGTTTTGAACACAATGAACGTCTCTGCAATAGAGGGCATTTGGGGCGCAATCCCTAAGACGAAACAAATGTTTAGAACGCGCCTAACTTTTCCCTTTTCCAGTGGTCGTCGCTGTGGCGGAAAAGCTACTACGGAGATTGAAAGCGAGAGCACCCCAGGAAGATCCCGTCCGAGAAAAAATCAGGCTGACGGTTGTTCCCTACATCCATTGGGTATCACACAACTTGAAGAACGTAGCTAATCGCTACGGCGCGCCGGTGGTATTTTCTGCCCCGCGCAAATTGGCCTGTTACGTCTCGCCTACGACGCGCGGTATAGCCGGCGCGGATGCAACGGACGCCGCGGCTTCGTTCAAAGTGGCGGTCATTTTGGGCCCGTTCATCGCTGCCGCAACGCCTCCCGCCAAGCGCGTCCAGGCAGGTTTCAGTGCCACGTGTCGTCGTGCGTGCGTGTGTGTGTGTGCGCATGTTGGTGCCCACGCTTGTCAAAGCGCGGCAGCCGGGGAGAGGAGCTCCCCAACTGGGAGGCGAGGAGGTCTGACCGGCGCCGGCCCGGCGGACGCGCCCGTCACGTCTGGACATGTTCAAGCGTCGCCGTATCGGATGCCTCTTCCCAAGCCGTTCCTTCTTGCCCTCGACTCCGTGGGTATAAAGGGAGCTGCCCCGGACGCCAGAGAGAGACTTCGATTTCTTCCTTCGAGTAACGTGGTCGCCCTGACCGGCTGCTCTTTTGCGATGCCAGAATAAACAAGTTGTTCTGTTGCCAGTCGACTCATCCTTTGCCGGGACCTTCGGATATTTCCAGCTGTGCCCCAGGCCGCCAGGCCAACGCTACCCTTGGGGCTTGCAACCCATTTGCAACAACTGGTTGCCAGCGGTGAGATCCCGACAACGGAGGCCAGCAGCGAAGATATGCGGTCAACTGTATGCTGAGCAGCACAACGACCATCCGGGAGCAGTGCAACGAGCCCTGTGTGATGACTGGTTGCCTGCAGCGGAACGACTGCGCTGAATTCTTGGCTGCGAGGTTTGGTGAGTGCGGGACTTTCTTCTTCTGAGTTTTGCCAGGCTTTTGTTAGTGTCAGAAACAGAGCTGGTAATTGTGTTGTCGTTGCTGCCGGGTTAGTTTGCGGCAAGACAATAGTAGGCAGTAGAGAAAGCAGCATTAGGAGCAGCCATGGATTTGAAGTCGTTGCGCAAACCGAAATTGCTGGAGCTTGCAAGAGAGTTGGGTCTGGATGTCTCAGACAAACTCAGAAAACCAGAACTGCTAAGGGCTATTCTTGAGTTGGAGGCTGAGGATGACGAGCTGTCGGAATGCCTTGAGACAATTGAGGAGAGGGAGCAAAAAGACGAGCGCGAACGTAAAGAACAAAAAGAGAAAGACGAGCGCGAACGTAAAGAACAAAAAGAAAAAGAGAAAGACGAGCGCGAACGTAAAGAGCAAAAAGAGGAGCGCGAACGTAAAGAGCAAAAAGAGAAAGAAGAGCGCGACCACGCTTTAGAAATGAAGCGTCTCGAGGTAGAGATGGAACGCGCTCGTAATGGAAGTCAGGCACACGGTGCAGGAGAACGGGTATCGTTCAAAATGACTGACCTGATGCGGCCGTTTAAGCTTGGAGAGGACATTGGTTTGTTCCTGGTTAACTTTGAGCGAACGTGCGAGAAGCAGGGGTTCTCTCGGGAAACGTGGCCACAGCGCTTGCTCACTTTGTTACCCGCCGAGGCGGCCGACGTAGTCGCTCGCTTGAAGAGAGAGGAGGCAGAGGATTTCGACCAAGTGAAATCGAGTCTGCTAAAAAAGTACAGGCTGTCAGCAGAGGCGTTCCGTCGGAAGTTTCGGGAAAATGAAAAAGGCAGAAGTGAGTCATATACAGAGTTTGCCTACAGGCTTATGTCAAACGTGCAGGAGTGGCTCAATGAAGAGAAAGCGTTTGATGACCACGAGAAAATTCTGCAGTGTTTCGGGCTAGAACAGTTTTATAGTCGGTTACCTGAGAACGTGCGGTACTGGGTCTTGGATAGGCCAGACGTTAGTACAGTGGCTAAAGCCGCCGAGCTAGCCGAGGAGTTTGTGACGCGTCGGGCTCGCGGAGCTAAGGACGGTCAAAAGGGTGAATTTGGCTCCAAGTCTGAGAGGCCGAAGTTCACACCCATGAGAGCAAGGGGGGACACACGTAGTGCGGATGCGAGTGAAAGCAGTCCGACCGAACGTAAGGAGACGGCGGCAGCCGAAGCCGAACGCAGAAAGCGGTTCGAGACGAGGCAAGCGCGCGTGTGTTATACGTGCCAGAAGCCGGGTCACTTTTCGGCGCAGTGTCCAGAAACAAAAACAAAAGTCGTGTTTTTGTCATTATGCAGCACTGACGAGAACATGAAGCTTCTCGAGCCTTACATGCGAGACTTCCTCGTGAACGGGAAAGAGTGCCGAGTGCTTCGTGATTCCGCAGCTACAATGGATGTAGTTCACCCCTCTTACGTAGAACCCGATATGTTCACGGGCGAGTGCGCATGGATCAAGCAAGCCGTGGAAGCTCACAGCGTGTGTCTGCCCGTAGCAAAAGTGCTTATTGAAGGACCTTTCGGAGCAATTGAGACGGAGGCCGCAGTGTCATCTATGCTGCCCCCCCAGGACCCGTACCTATTTTCGAACAGGTCCGATAACCTCCTGCGCGAGAAGGGGCTTTTGTTTGGTGAGGCTAGCGTTCAGGCCTTAACCAGATCGAGAGTTCGGGAGCTCGCTGCAAAGGCGGTAGTTGCGAGGCCGACGTTGTAGAACAATGAGAAAGGGTCGGAGGCGCAGCAAGCTGATACTCAGAGCACGTCCGAACTGAATAAAATTGAGCCTGTAGCGTTGAAGGCACCAGGTACTGGAGAGGAAATGCCCGACACGGGAAAATTAGAAGAGCTATCTGCAGATTTGCTCATCGCGCCTACGTCCGATGGACTTAATAGGTTGCTAAAAGTCATCCGGTCGGCTTTGATAGCAGAGCAAAAAAAGGATGGCAGCCTAGAAAACATGCGCTGCAATGTCAAAGAAGGTATCGCCAAGAAAAATGCTCGTTTTGTGGAAAGAGGTGGGGTCCTGTACCGGAAGTATCTAGACCGCAGAGGAGTCGAGTTCGATCAGCTGATCGTGCCTCAGTGCTACCGTCAGGATCTGTTGCGCTTGTCGCATGGCGGTTCGTGGTCCGGACACCTAGGAGTTAAGAAGACTAAGGACCGTCTCTTGCAAGAGTACTATTGGCCAGGGTGTTTTCGTGACGTAGAACACTTTGTGAGGACATGTGACACCTGTCAGCGGGTTGGCAAACCAGGGGACAAATCGAGGGCGCCGTTGAAGTTGGTACCTATCATTACGGAGCCTTTTAGACGGCTCGTTATTGATACAGTGGGACCTCTGCCGGTAACAGCCACGGGGTACAGACACATTTTGACTGTGATCTGCCCAGCGACAAAGTTCCCTGAAGCAGTGCCGCTTAAAGAACTCAGCTCAGTTGAGATAGTCAATGCACTACTGTCCATATTTGCGCGAGTTGGTTTTCCGGCGGAAATCCAGTCAGATCAGGGCACAGTGTTTACTAGCGCTTTGACGACAGCCTTTCTCGAAAGGTGTGGGGTAAAGCTGTTACACAGCTCAGTGTACCACCCACAGTCGAATTCCGTTGAGAAGCTCCACTCCGTCATGAAGCGCGTGTTGAGAGCATTGTGTTTTGAGCAACAAAGTGATTGGGAGATGTGTCTGCCTGGGGTGATGTTTGCATTAAGAACCGCGCCGCATGCGGCTACGGGGTTTTCGCCAGCTGAGCTGGTGTACGGTCGCTCGCTGCAGTCTCCGCTTCGCATGCTTCGAGACTCGTGGGAAGGCAGGGGCGACGACCCAGTCGTGGTCGAGTACGTGCTTAGTCTCCTCGAACGCTTAAGAAGGGCACAGGAGTTGTCAGGTGAAGCAATGGCAAAGGCCCAGCAGAGGGCCAAGGTTTATTATGATCGGACAGCCAGGGCCCGTCGTTTTGAGGTGGGCGATGAGGTAATGGTATTGCGCACATCGCTAAAAAACAAACTCGACGTGCAGTGGGAGGGCCCAGCACGGATTGTTCAAAAACTGTCGGATGTTAACTACGTGGTGAGTCTGCCAGGAAAGCGGAAAGCACAGCAAGTTTACCACTGTAATCTGCTCAAACCCTATAGACAACGGGAAGCAGTGGTGTGTATGATGGTAAACGTTCCCGAAGAGCTTCCGGTCGAGCTTCCGGGACTAGGCTCAGTGACGAACAGGGAAGACACTGATCGGGTCATTAGTGACTTAATCATTAAAGCACCGCTGTCGCCTGAGCAGAAAACCGAACTACACCAACTCTTACAAGAGTTTCAAGGTCAGTTCTCTGAGAGGCCTGGTAGGACTTCTGTCCTTACTCATGATATAGAACTTACCTCGCCAGAGCCAGTACGATCCAAGGCGTACCGGGTGTCACCCCGCCAGCGCGATATTATGGAGGCTGAGGTAAAGAAAATGCTACAGCTCGGTGTTATTGAGGCAGGTGAGAGTGATTATACCTCCCCTTTGATTTTAGTTGAGGTACCGGGCAAGGAACCTCGTCCTTGCGTCGACTACCGCAGGCTTAATTCCATCACTAAGGATCAAATTTATCCGATCCCTAACATCGAGGAGCGCCTTGAGAAAGTTAGTAGCGCTCAGTTTATTTCCACCCTAGATCTTGTCAGGGGTTATTGGCAGGTTCCACTTACAGAAGAGGCTAAGAGGTATGCGGCGTTCATTTCACCAATGGGAACATTCCGTCCTAAAGTTTTGAGTTTTGGTTTGAAGAACGCGCCATACTGCTTTTCAAGCCTCATGGACAAAGTGTTGCGGGGACAGGAAGAATTCGCTTTACCGTATTTAGACGACGTAGCGATATTCTCCGCATCCTGGTCTGAGCATATGGCACACATGCGGGCAGTGCTAACCCGCCTGCGCGAAGTGGGCTTGACAGTCAAGGCTCCCAAGTGCCAATTAGCACAGGCCGAGGTTGTCTACCTCGGTCACGTGATTGGACAGGGTCGTCGCCGCCCCTCTGAAATAAAGGTGGCCGCTGTGCGAGACTTTCCGCAACCGCGCACGTAGACCGATATTCGGTCGTTCTTAGGTGTCGCCGGCTACTATCAGAGGTACATCCCCAGGTACTCCGATATAGCGGCTCCCCTGACGGATGCTCTAAGAAAAACAGAGCCCCAAACAGTCGTCTGGGGCGAGACAAAGGAAAGAGCTTTTAGCGCCCTAAAGAGCGCCCTAACAAGCCAGCCTGTGCTACGATCGCCAGACTACACAAAAGGGTTCGTTGTTCAGTGCGATGCTAGTGAGCGAGGCATGGGCGTTGTACTGTGCCAACGGGAAAATGGAGAAGTGGAACACCCCGTCCTGTATGCTAGTCGTAAGTTGACCTGTCGTGAGCAGGCGTACAGCGCCACCGAGAAAGAGTGTGCGTGTCTCGTGTGGGCCGTTCAGAAATTGTCATGCTACCTAGCCGGCTCGAGGTTTATCATTGAGACGGATCACTGCCCTCTCCAATGGCTGCAGACCATCTCTCCCAAAAATGGCCGCCTCCTGCGCTGGAGCCTCGCTTTGCAACAATATTCCTTTGAGGTGCGTTACAAAAAGGGGAGTCTCAACGGTAACACCGATGGCTTCAGTCGAGGCCCCTAACGTAGGAATCCGCCTCAAAGTTGTTTGTTACTGATGTTTTCTTCCTGAGGCAGGATTTTTAACATATTGCTTTTGTTTAGTGTTTCAAAGTGATTATGTGCTTTCTAGTGCAATTTTCCAATTTGTGGACGCGTTCTGAGTGCTGCTTGACTACTGTAAGGAACTAGGCAGTAGTATAAAAGGGGAAAGAGCCTGGCAGAGCTTAGTGAGGGTTGTCTCGTGCTTGCTGACTGAGCGGTTGCGTTTCGGCGTAGTTCTAACGCTTGCTGGGAACGAGCACAAAAAACGCAACTCTCCCGAAGTCACTTTGCAGTGCCCTGTGTGAACATGAACCTGAGAACGAGGCCTTCTCTGTGCGTTGCGCTCAAGCAACGTCGAGGGACGACCGGTTTCGATTACGAGCATCATCGAGCGACATCCCTCTGGACAGCGGATGCAGTCCCCTGACCATCGCGATCTCCTTCTCCCGGCGGGGTGCTCTGTTACGTCTCGCCTACGACGCGCGGTATAGCCGGCGCGGATGCAACGGACGCCGCGGCTTCGTTCAAAGTGGCGGTCATTTTGGGCCCGTTCATCGCTGCCGCAACGCCTCCCGCCAAGCGCGTCCAGGCAGGTTTCAGTGCCACGTGTCGTCGTGCGTGCGTGTGTGTGTGTGTGCATGTTGGTGCCCACGCTTGTCAAAGCGCGGCAGCCGGGGAGAGGAGCTCCCCAACTGGGAGGCGAGGAGGTCTGACCGGCGCCGGCCCGGCGGACGCGCCCGTCACGTCTGGACATGTTCAAGCGTCGCCGTATCGGATGCCTCTTCCCAAGCCGTTCCTTCTTGCCCTCGACTCCGTGGGTATAAACGGAGCTGCCCCGGACGCCAGAGAGAGACTTCGATTTCTTCCTTCGAGTAACGTGGTCGCGCTGACCGGCTGCTCTTTTGCGATGCCAGAATAAACAAGTTGTTCTGTTGCCAGTCGACTCATCCTTTGCCGGGACCTTCGGATGTTTCCAGCTGTGCCCCAGGCCGCCAGGCCAACGCTACCCTTGGGGCTTGCAACCCATTTGCAACAGGCCTCACTCTGCCCTCGGATTGCTGCCCGAGAAAGGAGCGTGCGAGGTTGCATGAAGCGTCACGCCACTGAGTTCGTCGAGTGCTCGGAGGGGGTTGTTTACGAGATCCCCCTGACATGTGGAAAAGCTTACATCGGTCAAACGGGCCGATGTATAAACGACCGGCTGAGGGAACACCAGCTTTCAATTAAGACCGGAAAAGGATCTAATCTGCCCTTACACTGTAGCGCATGCGCTTCGGCTACGCGTGATAACCCATGCGTGCCTTTGCTGCCGAAAATAAGGATTTTGAGGCGTAGCCGTGACCAGAAAGCGCGTGAACTTGCTGAGGCTTTTTTCATTAGGAACAAAAGAGATGATTGCGCGAGTGATACCTCGATAAGACTTTATCAGACAGAATGCAGATTTCTGGTTTGCGCTCAGTGACTGACATGGTGGTGTTGAAGTTATAAGTATGTGTTGTTCTGAATAAACCCAGTCGCGAGTCTGCGCCCGTTCTTGTGCCCTTCTCGTCCATGATTATATTATTTTGCGCAGTACCTTTACTCATTGCTTCAAGGAGGAGCGCTGAGCCACAAAGGATGCATCTTCACTTGTAGCGGGTACAAGGAGCGTGACCCGCACATTCACAGTAGCCCGTTGTCATGGTAAGCGGCGTGGACTCCGCAAACGGCCCCTTAGACATCCACGTGTGTGCTACTTGACGGCTTGACTGCAGACTCATAGATAATGAGTTCTGCTGCCGATCGTACGCGGAGTCAGGCATAATGATCCAGGCACCAGGCGCGGCAATTAAGAGGCGAACTAGCTATCTTCAGGTTAGCCTCACTGGGGGAAGGCAGCGCATCCTTTGTATACACCCTAAAATGTGGGCCGCTTTTAACTGTGCTTTAGCTGGTGTATCTGCTTATAATAGCGCATTCAATTGAGTCGTTTTTGCGCAAATGTTTGTGGTGCACGTTGTAAGCATAACGGCTTAAAGCTTAAAGCAATTATGGTAGCATAAGGTAGCATCCGCTGCAGCTCGGCACATAATTCACACAAGGCCCACGTGATTAAAGTGGTAAAGGTGACATGAAGGCCATGCAGCATTTATTGTCGATTGGCCCAGATGCACCCGCCTCTTGATCTATGCAGTGAGCAGGAGCATTAAGCCCATGAAGTCTTCAGAGGAGCACTTGTCCTGCACAAAAAACCAAAACACAAAAAAAATATCGCAGGTGCACTGAGGAGAAAAATGCATATATGGCAGCACTTCCCTGAAAAATGCCAAACAATCTGCTGCAACATTTCGGCCACCTTGGACCTATGCTAGCATAGTTGTTTGAAATAAATTTTAGTACACTGAAAGAAAGTATCAGTTTCAATTAAGCAGCTGTTCTTTTGATTAGTAATTTTTTCGTCCTGGAAGGAGTCCCATTTATTGGTTGACTTGTGAGGTTTAACGTCCCAAAGTGACTCAGACTATAAGTGGCGCCGTAGTGGAGGGTGTCACAAAATTCGGCGCATATTCGAAAAAACGGCGCTGCGCGTAAGCAATCGCGCCCGGGCGCGGTAAAATAAAACAAAAAAAAAACAGCGGGGAATGACTTTCTGAGAGCGCGTAGACCTTGCGTGGGCTTTCTACTCAGCTCGCCGGCGCGGCGCGAAAGTAAACATAGCCACGCGAGGCGTCCATTTCTCTAGAATGTCTGAGAAGTTTCTACTCATCGTCGACGGAAAGGGCATGACCTTGACCGCGCTAAAGTGATAACCTCTCCCCTTCGCTCTGGCGCCGGCGTCTTTGCATGCGAGAAGGAACCAGAAATTTCTCGAAGGTGGTCTCCGCGCTCGACCAATGGGGTCGCGCGCCCCGCGCAAGTAGGAGAAGGAGTTTGTGCAGTTGTGGCTCCTTGTATATGCACGCCTGCCTTGGCGAAAAGAACAAACCGACGCGGACTGCGCCTATAAATGAGGGGCATCAACCGCTGTCTGTTAGCCCGAGCCGCCGTTCAATCTTCCGAGAAGCGCCCGCTCGACTCCCGGGAGAACGCCAGTCGCCCAGCCACGGACCAGCGAAGCAACGTGCGCCAGTCTACGGAACGGCCCCGTCGTGCTCCTCAGGTCGTCGGGCTGTCGCAGTGCCTGGTGTACAAATTGAGTTTTAATTATTTGTCTCTCTGTGTTAGTGCACAGATTCTGTTGAATTGTAATCTCTCTCAAGTGTTACTTTGCACGAGTTGCGTAGTATTTCTAAATCACTTCGTATCTGCTCGTACTAGTGATTGTGAAATCCTCTGTATCGTCTCTTCGCTCTATAAACTTTGTTTTGTTTGTGAACCTTTGTCTCCGACCCATTCTTTGGCTTGCGACCGGCGAAAGCTGGTCACCAAACGACCAACCACCTTGTCATTTGGTAGCTGGTCTCCGGCATAGCTTGCCACGCCGAGTCGAGGGCATCTCTTTTGTGACCGAGACCAGTACGCCCGCACGCTCTAAGGGTGTCTGGGAGTGCACGCAAAAGTGCCCGAAGTGGTGGCAGAGTTCTCCGGATAATTTGGCCACCTGAACCTTATGGACTGTGAAACGTCAGTGCACAATATTCCACTGACATTGCATAGTACATGAACCTCTAGCATTTTGCCTCGATCGAAATGCGACCGCCGCAGGCAGGGTTGAACCCACATCTATCAGGTCAGCAGCCGAACACCATAAACACTGAGTTACAAATACACCAAAATGAGGAAGCAGATAAATACTGGTGTGTCAAGGAGGCACTTCACCACTGTAAATGTATACAACCGGATAGGGTGTACCCAAATGTCATGGATGCCATTTTGTTGTCCAGCACGTAGCTTCAGTGGTGCAGACCAGATCTGGTGAGGATAAAGTGACTAGACAAGCGTAGCAGCCTTTAGTCATGCTCCGCTAGCAACTAATGATGGCCATTGTTATGTCGGTGAATACTCCTGTGTACAGATGAAACAGAAAACTAGAAATAATTAACTGCCTCAGGAACCTTTAATCTCGCTTTCTTCAGATAACCTTGTTTACAACATGCCAAAGCTATACATGTTTGTTTTTCTTCAAATAATGCCTGAAGTTCCAAAATTCTTCTTTGCGAAACAGTGATTCTGATCATAAATAAATGTTAAATTTGTTTGATTATTTATCTCCAGCAGTTATTGAATAAATCACGGCCAGAACTGCGGCACAGTGGCGGGCGCTAACAATTTCTGGACTTAGCTGTTCGAGCCGTAGCTGGACTAGCTGTACAGTTTACGGAGCTATTAGGCATTACATATCACAACAGTCAGGAGGGCTGGTGAACCATATGCATGCATTCTCATACAGAGGTCTGCCAGACGGCGGAGATTGTGGTGCCGTTTTTCAATGGTGAACTTATCACAAAAATCAAGAAGTGAACATGTGAAAAGCAAGAGGTAGGGTAACTACAGAATACAAAACCTCGAGAAGAAAAAGATATGAACAACAAAGAATTAAGCTCTCAAACCTCACAGTGAACACACAAGGAGCAAAACCATCAAAACTAGCGAATTGGAAGCTAATCAGCAGAAGAAAATACATCAAGGCCAGGATTGAGCAAACAGAAAACCATGGAGGAAACCTAAAAGCAGCAACAAGCAAAGAGAGCGAAATATAAGCAGTAGGAGACAGACAGCAAGTAAGCTCTGATTTGTTGATGGTGCTGTTAAGTAGCCTACGAGTATGAATTGTAGTGTATGCTCTAGGGCCTAAGCAGAGAAAGAACTGCGGGCATAAAAAGATTAAGCAGAAACCACAAGCGAAGTCCAATATTCTTTGAAAGGAACCAACAGCCTATGATGAGTAGAGGAAAATTAGAAGTGGTAAGGGAGCTCTATGTAAGCCATGTAAAGTTTGGAGAGCTAGACCATAAGAAAGAAATCCGGAGAGACAGAATTGCCTGTAGTGAACTCGGTGGGCATTCTTGTGTTCTGAAGCAGCCTAATGATGTTGCTCAAAAGAAAAGCCACATCTTGAAACTTGGATGCTAAGGAAGAGGCTTGAGATTAAATGCAGGAAGAATAATAGGCCACAGAGATGAAAATGTTAGCGTTAAGACTGGACTATGGCAACACTGATTTCAGAACAAGCCTGAAATGTCAATTTTCTGGCAGGAATTAAAAGAAGAAAATGGACCTGGGCAGGGCATACGATGCAAAGAATGAATCGACAATGGTCTCTTAGTGCAAAATGAACTTCATGATGGATTTTTATGGCACAAAGGCATCTGCACCTCTGTCAAACCACGCGTGTTTTGATATTTGAATACATGCTGCTCCATTGCACTACTCCGCCAAAAGTTAAAACACGACCATCAAGGTCCATGATCACTTTGCTAGTAATTCATGCCACCGGTGCTTGCCTATCAATTTTCAATGACCTGGACCATATTAACAAACCTGGCTCATCGAATCCCTCGTCCACCGTCAAGCGTCATCGATGATGGCATCGCCACCCACACCGGACTTAAACCGACAACACGCTGGCTTTCCCTTCAGTGGGCACGGGAACAGTGACATCGGCATGCCTCCAATGCTTCGTTTCTTCACTGTGCAGGTTTGTGCTCACAATTCTTTGCACGTTAAGAAATGCGACGATCGCTGTTTACTTCTGTTCCCGTGCCCACGGGTGTGCTTTGATGTTGCTTGTGAATGTGTTTTAATAATTTTCCTGCTTTTGCGCTCTGGTGACATTGAATCTAACCCGGGTCCTACGACTCGCTCCCTTGACATTGACAACCTGCCAGACAATCCGTCTGAACAAATCAAAGTTCTGTTTAAGCTGCTCAAGGATGTGCATTCTCGTACGTTGCAAAGCTCAAAAGATCAGGTCGAATTAGCAGCTGATATAAAAGACATTAGGAGTAATCAGAAGAACATTGAATCAAAGTTAGCTGGAATGTGCAAGAGGCTTAAGTCGAGGAAAAGGCAAAGAAATACAGCGAAATGGGCCAAGAACTTTCATCTTTAAAGAAATCTGTAGAAGACCAACGCATTCGAATTGATTTGCTGCAGTCTCGCCTTGATGAAGCAGAAGATAGATCGCGACGTGAAAATTTAATATTTAGGGGTATACCCGATGCGGAAGAGTCTTGGGCAGATACTGAATCTAATCTCCTGGTAGCGTTGTCTAAGGTTGTCGAAGTATGCTCCTCGAGTCCAATTCAACGTGCACATCGCCTCGGCGTTTTTTCAGAAAAGAAGTGTCGACCAATCATAGCTAAATTTTCGGACACTAAAATGAAAAACAAGATATTAACCCTTCGTAACCAATTTCAAAGCGATAACATCACAGTCAGTGAAGATTTCTCACCTGCTACGCACCAAGTTCGAAAAAAAACTTTTTGAAATCGGATCTAATCACGCTGGCCCTCTCTCTTTTAGATACGATATAACAAGCTGCACATCAATAAAAAATGCTTCATGTATAACACTACCACGGACACTGTTGAAGAAACCGTGGCACGTGGCGAATCCTCTGCATCGGAATCGTCTGTATTGGATTCCATAGCTGGATCTTCCGCTTCACCGTAGGGAATCGCGAGGGGTAGTGCACAGTTGTCATCATCGACATCAGTTCTTTATACTAACGTCAGAAGCCTACTTAACAAGCACACTTCTTTATCTTCTGCCATAGACACACGCTCAGCTCACATTATAGCGCTAACGGAAACCTGGCTCCCAACGCATGTGTCAGATTCCGAAATCTTCCATATCGCTCATTGCTATTCGGTATATAGTTGCGATAGAACAGCCAAGCGTGGCGGTGGTGCTTTTTTTGCCATTTCCAAAGACATTCCATCTTCATGTATCCAAGTCTTCAGCGAACTAAAACTAATTTTTCCGTCAAAAGTCATAAGTCATCTCAAATTGGTTATTGGCGTCTGTTACCGTTCTCCTTCTTATTCGTCTACATTCACTAACGAACTTCACGACGCTATAAATCTTGTTCGCGCACGATTTCCTTCATCACCGTTTTTTCTACCTGGGGACTTTAATTTCCCAACTATTTTATGGACTGCTCAGCCGCCTTCTTCATCTCCCCCTTCGCATCAAGCTAAAGAATTCTTAGAACTATGCGCCACATTTTCACTAACTCAGTTAGTTACAAAAGCCACTAGGACGGTAAATAACGCTACGAACACTCTCGATCTAGACCTAGCAACTAATCCAAAGTTAGCTACTGACATAACATATCTTGCAGGCATAAGCGATCACGTTCTGCTCAATTTTGGCATTAGTATACCACGTCCAAAAGGAAATAAAATAAAAAAATCATTCTAGACAACAAACGCGCCAACTTTACCGCTATTAGCAATGAGCTGGGCACTTTTGTTGATTACTTTATTGCAAACTCTGACTACTGCTCTGTCGACGATAACTGGATATCATTTAAAACAAAGGTTCACGAACTATCTGATAAGTATATCTCAAAGCGCATCGTCACCTCTAATCCACAAGCACCATGGCACAACTCTCACATCAGACGATTACCTAACAAAAAGAAACGTCTGTACCGCCGCGCGAAGCTTTCACCATCTAATGCGCGATGGGCGAAGTACAAGTCTGCTTCCGACGCTTACGTCAACGGGATTAAACTTACAAAGAATAACTTTTTGTCTGCCACATTACCAACCATTTTCAAAACGAGTGTTAAAAATTTTGCCGCGTTAGACATCCTGCGAACGACCCATTAATTAGACTACAAGACGCCTCCGGTAAACTTATCCCCAATGATCTTTGTGCTTCCGTGCTGAATGACACATTCGTTGAAAGCATTTCCTCCATTTCAAGCGTTAATCTTCCATTCATACCGCACCACAGGTTCCCGCAATGCCACCCATAAATGTCGATCCACCTGGTGTAACCAAATGAATAGAATCTTTAAAAAATGATTCTTCACCTGGTTCTGAAGCGATTAGCGCTAAATTCCTAAAAAATACTTGTACTTATAGTTTAGTTATACTAACCAAACATTTTCAATTCACTCGACACAGCAAGCCTTCCTATCGACTGGAAAATTGGGAAGGTGGTTCCACTTCACAAGTACGGTGGTAAGCACTGCCCTCAGAACTTTTATCCTATTTCGCTCACCAGCACATGCTGCAAATTACTAGAACATATCATTTTCAAGAATGTCGTTACCTTTCTCGATGAGAATTCATTTTTCACGCCAGCGCAACATAATTTTCGTCAAACATACTCCTGTGAAACTCAATTACTTGCCTTTACTGATAAGCTACACAGCATACTTGACAACTCATCTTGCGCTGACAGCATTTTTTTGGACTTTTCCAAAGCCTTTGATAAAGTATGCCATAAATTGCTACTACATAAACTGAGCCATCTTAATCTCGATCCTAATGTCTTCCAATGAATTAAATCATTGCTTCGAAACCGTTGGCAATTTGTGCATGCTAACAACAATAATTCACCGATTGCTAACGTGCTATCTGGTGTTCCACAGGGATCGGTCCTTGGGTCACTCCTATTCTTAATCTATATTAATGAACTTCCTTCTGCCATATCTTCTAACATTCACCTTTTTGCTGACGATTGTGTAATATTTCGGGAAATAAATAACGTCAACGATACTGACACTCTCCGGTCAGACCTTAATTTGGTGTCAAACTGGTGCACTACATAGAATATGAAATTAAACACTAATAAATGTAAAGCTTTGCGTGTTTCCCGGACATCAAACGCTCTTCCTTCATATTATCTTGATGGCACTCCTCTTGATTGGGTAAAAACATATAAGTACTTAGGAATTCATATCACTCAAAACTTAACATGGTCTATTCATATCGACTACGTGATTAATAACGCTAACCGCATGTTAGGATACTTACGTCGCAAATTCTCTACCGCTCCCTCATCCCTTAAACTTCTACTCTATAAAACACTCATACATCCTAAACTAGAATACGCAGCATCAATATGAAAACCTACGCATGAAAACCTCACATATTTCTTGGATTTAGTTCAAAATAATCCCGTTCGCTTCATTCTTTGAAATTACAACCGTACGGCAAGCATCACAGCCATGAAATCTAACGTCTCACTCCCACCGTTGCAATCTCGCCGCAAAATTGGCCGCGTAACACTATTTCACAAGCTACATCATCACGTTGCGTTTCACAACTATTTCATGTCACCTCTCGAATACATTTCACGTCGCATCGATCATCGCCACAAGGTTGGCATCCTAACATGCCACACCAAATCTTCTTTTCAGTCATATCTTCCCCGCACATCTGTGGAATGGAACCGCCTTGCCCCCCATGACGCTGTAGCTAATATTGTTTATTCTGAAAAAAGTTGATTGTGTGTTTTATCTGCTTCCACTGTATTGTATACATTGTTTCTATACTATTTACGTTTTCTGGATGTTGTTATTTGTTTTATTCTGGAGGAAATTTATATTGTAATACCTATTTTCACTGTATTCTATTTCTTTGTTGTTTATCCTAAACCCACTCCCCTCTGTAATGCCTTTGGTCCTGAGGGTACAATAAATAAAAAAATAAATAAACAAATAAATATATAAATAAATAATAGGAAGACCTGGCCAGCAAGCATTACAGATGTGTCAAATTTGAGTGCTACTAGAACAATTTCGCAGTAAATTTTCAGCACAAAAACAGTCTCGGAAAGAGAACACTGCGGCACGGCTTAACATAAAGTTAATGTTTGTATGTGCCCGATGTACCCTAAAAAATGTACAAATTAACTATCCACACATGCAGCAAGAAAAATAAGAAAGAGCAAAGAAACAGAAAATAGGCTTACTGTGGTTAGTTCGCCATTCTAACCCACATCACATTCTCCACAGTCTGGCAGACCTGGGGGCACATGCTTACTTTAGTGCACATTATTTAACATTCCCAACAGTACAGAAGATCTTGTCAATTAAAGGTGTAGGTTTAATTATTGGAAATAACTTGGTCTACAAAATTTCTGCACACATAGCATTTACTGAGTCGTGAGCTAAATGGTGAGTTTACAATTTAGAGACATGCTGCAATATATACCAAAAATGCTTTGTAAAAATATATGCAAAAATTCTCTATGTGCTCTCTCTTACATGGCATCAGTTAATCGCCTCTTAGTGCTGGCAGTACACAAAATTCATGTGCAGAACACATTTATGTACCATTTTTGTTCATCGGTTATGTGCTGGGCAAGAAACAGCTAGTGAGTAATGTTGTGTTGCAACCTTTCTTCTGGTAGAATTTGAATCATGTGAAGTGCAACTGAAAGAAATGTCATACATAAGTATACTTCATGCAACACAACATAAAGTGCACAGCCCCATGCTGAGTAGTGGTTTAAGCTAATACTGAGAATTTTACTGCTCTATTTAACATATGATGCAAGTCAGTGATGCTGGAGAACAAAACTGTATATTGTGAGGTACCAAAAGCTAATTTAAGCAATCATGCCTTTAAGAGATATTGTCAATATATATGCTCCTGAATGAACTAAATTTATTCTTATGAGCATTCAGTGCAACACAGTTTTGCAAAATACCATTAGCCAGCAAAGGCCTTTTATGAACCAGTTGCAAATGTAAAGAATTTGGCGTTAAGACCACGCTGTGCATGATGTAACGCCAAAACAGTTCCATACAATCAATTTATGTACTACACAACTAGTTTTATGGTGGTTCGATAGTGCCCAATGTTTACTCAAGGTAGTGAAAAATACGTGCTTCTACACAGATGTATGCTTGCTGAAAGCAACAAATAAATACCGGGTTTTTAAGGAAGGAAAGAAGTTACAAAGTTAATCCTGCATGTTTAGAACTTCAAGCTAGTTATTTGAAAATATCAATGCCTGTACCGCAATGAATGAAGTTTCAACAAATAACATTTAAATTGTAATAGTAGAAACGCTCTTATTTGATGTATTACTTTTCAAAAACCGCCGTGTCATGGTAGCTGTAGCCCTGATAAAGAGAAATCAGAAATGGCACACAACCAAGTCCTTGTAGACAGAAAACGGCAAAGTTTCAAATATATACTCGTGATTAGCTTTAACGTATGTGTTAAACAATACAAATCTCTTGATTTCCTTTATGACTTATCACTGGGAAAAACATACAAAGATAACCGTGCAAGATGTGGTTATCTGCACCTTGTAAGGCAATCCTAGGGCTTACTCGAAAGGTAACTCGTCATAAGAGGAGTGCATGGTACAGAGAGAGTAGGCAGACGGTTTCTTGACACTCACAACACTCACAAAGTGAACAAGGGAAGGGGAAAGCCTCAGGGTGCTTGCCAATGTTTCAACAAGAGGACTTGTCTTCATCTGGGATCAACATACCCAGAGGAAACTTAGAATCTCTGAAGTAGAGGATTGTCCACTCTCAATGCGAACACGCGAGCACATGGCCATGCTTGCTCTTTGGAGGACCACTGCATCTGACATTGCCGCACATCGAGGCGAAGTGACAGCTGACTTCATCTTCATCAGCCTGACTACGCCCTCTACGGGACAAAGGTCTCTCTCATGCGTCTCCAAGTAACCCTGCCCTTTGCCATCTGCGTCCACTGTATGCCTGCAAACTTCTTAATCTCATCCGTCGACCTAACTTTCTGCCGCCTTCTGCTACGCTTGCCTTCTCTTGGAATCCACTCCGTTAGCCTTAAGGACCAGCGGTCATCTTGCCTTCACATTACATGCCCTGCCGAAGCCCATTATTCCTCTTGATTTCAACTAGGATATCTTTAACCCGCCGCATTTGTTCCCTCACCTACTCTGCCCGCATCCTGTATCTTAATGTTACACCTGTCATTCTTTCTTTCGCTACCCATGTTGTCCTTAACCTGAGCTGAACTCGACAGTTAGCAGCCACGTTTCTGGCCCGTAGAAGATTACTAGGACAACATTCAGGTCCATCTTCTCCTGCGCCATTTTGAAGCGATGAGTGGCTCTGTCACACGCAATGAACCTCTTAAGAGTGCGGCCACGCATTGGCATGTTGTCACTTGAAGTGCAAGCATGCATATTTTAGCACTGGCGTAATTATTTAAAGAGATCTCACACGTGGTCAGAGATTTTCCGGTATTTCGTGTTGCTGATTTATCGTTTCTTTCACCCTACCCCTCCAGCCCAACCCATCATGTCATTTCATTCATCGCTATTGTTTATCTTATTCCCTGCACCTCCTACAATCCCTTCTCAGGAACCCTCCACTTCCACACTGCTCCCCTTCCCCTTCCTTCTGCCTTTTCTCTGAACCAGTCCTAATTTTTTCTTTTCCTTTAAATTTTATACAGGCAATTACCGTCAATGCTGCTCATATGAGCTATGGCTTCAAGGTTTATCGTTTATACTTTGAGGGACTTAAAGGGACGAAGTTATTCTAGCGCCCTTTTCTCTGGAATTGGACTGACTGGTGGCTCCACTCTAAACTTCTAAACTTTGATCAGTCCTTGATGCACTTTCACGTAAAAGGGCGGCTAAGAAGTAACTCACAGCATCCAGCATGATGTGACACTTTGTTAACATCCATCCATTCCTTGGAACCTCGAGGTTCCTGTACACATTGAATAACAGTCAATATTTGCGCTGTACATGAAGTTCCTCATGGTGCGGTGCATCTTGACTGAAAGCATAACTAAGTGGATGAGATAAAGAGGTTTGCGAGGATACGGTGGCCTCAGCTGGCACAGGACAGGGTTAACAGGAGAGGTATGGGAGAGGCCTTTGTCCTGCAGTGGACATAGGCTGCTGCTGCTGATGATTATGACAAAACACTGTAGTTCTGGGGCGGTGCATGCCAAGTGAAAGGCGCCATGACTCAGTGGCTTGAAAATGATGTACGAGGGTTTACTCGACGAAGATGGGGAATTTACAGACTGAATGACTCTTATGTGTCTTAGGGGTGCATGCTCATGAGAGGTGATTGCAGCTGTGGACGCAGCTGTCCACCGAAGTTTTGAGTATGTCGAGATAACACATGGGGTAACCTGCTCCCTGTATTGCTGCTGAAGGCAAAATCACCAGCGAGTGGAGTTGCTTTGCTGTTCAATGTGGATACCTACTGCTCAAAATAAAGAAAACTAGGGTATGGGAGATACAGCTTTTCAAATTATGCCTTGATCAAAAGCAGTTAGAATGGAACAGGCTATAGAAACTTCTCTTATGATGTTTGCACTCTTTACTTTGCACGAGAGGCAAATAAATTTGTGAGCAGTTTACCTACTGCTTGCCACTCTGCTAGAAGAAAAGAATCCAGCTCATAGAAAGTCTACAAACAGAAGATTGACGCTGCATGTGCATTTCTCTGAACTGTCCTGAATTATGGAGAAATTGCTCATTTTTACTGCCTGATTACATATTGTAATCTTTGTAAGGATGATGAGGTTGATAGACTGGGAAGAAAAAGCTATGAATGGCAACTTTGGTACCTTGGCACCTGGACAAACAGCTGACCCAATGAGCGTCCCCAGGGCTCTGTTGCCAGGTGGCCCTAGCAACAGTAGCAACTTGTCCAGATCAAAAGGAACCACGCGAATGATTACCGAAGGTTAAGTGTAAGGAGAGAAGATGCATGAACACTAAACAGCCTTTCAGTGTTGTTGCAGTGGGAAGAATGGTTCCATGCCTCTAGACTATATCTGGTAATAAACAAATTATAAGACAACCTAGCGCGCAGAATCATCTCAAAGCACATCCTACAAGAAGTACCAACGTAAACAGTTTGCGCTTTATTGAATAGAAAAGTTAACGCTGATTGACTAATGTTACTTCGTATAGAGACGGAATGCGCATGCACGTCGTGCTGATTTTATCGTGAACATAACATGCGACGATACGCAGGGTTACAACACAAAACAAAAGCACTGCGCGGGTAAATAAGAGAGAAAACGCTTTCCAAATTTGTGAAAAAAATGCTCACCTTTTCACAAGTTCGCCAAACCGGAGATGTTGCCGTGCGCTGCCACCAAAATCACTTGCGATGCAGAGAAACGAGAAATACAGTGCCGCGGACTTTCCCTGGGCAATTTCAGTCGATTAAACCTCAAACTGTTCGCACCGACAAACTTTCACTTCGACAAGTACAAGCGCGCCATTTACAAAGTTACAGAGAAGCACAGCAAATTCATAGCGCCATTCGCGTATTTGCGTCCATGCCCACGTCGTTGACGTCGCAAAGGCATGCAACGTTATGTTTTTAAGCAATGTTATGCATTTTTTTACGGTAGCTTTTTAGCTTATAACCTCAATGGTTTGATACTATAAATGTTTTCTTTTCGTTGCCTGAAGGTTGCTACCATCACGGCTGCGCCTTAGCCACAGCAAATTTGAAGCGCTGGCCAAGCCCACAGTCGGAACGCCATGAACAGGGAATATCCGCATGAGGAACAGGTGCTTTGGAGCAGTTTTTGTTCTTCTGTGTTCGCTACGTGTGTCCCGTGCGTTGTATTGTCGTTAGTTTGTGTGTATGTGCGGCCCGTACGCCGCATTGGATTGTACAATTGTACTTGCTGTCCCATGCGGCGCTGATACATAGTTAAACGACCGTGAAGAATGTGCGTTACAATGCCAGTGACCCTGCACGAAAGAGTCGGCTTGAAGCCGACGGAAAAGCTGCTCTCCCTCGTGGGGCTCCAAGAATCTGGCGAGGAACAGTTGACGCGCGTTTCGTAGGATGATTACGTTTATCACGCCAAAAAAAAATCAGCATTGACCAACAGCACTGATGAACTGCTGATTCATTATGATATAAACACCTGTATAATGTTTGATACAAGCTTGTTGGATGTGAACATGGCCATGAGTGGTATTCTTTGAGCAGGAGGTGGCACCAGTCGATACCTGAAGACGATTACTGTTTGCCCGCACCCCGGCGCCTCGCATCCAACCGCATGCATGGGCGTTAATTATTTATATCTGAATTTCACACGTAGGGGATCTGCCGCAAATATTACAACCGCATCGTTTTAATGTGTCGCCTGAAGAACACCCTATTTTTTTTAGGGAAGGACTGGGGGGAATGAGCGTCTGCTCAGATGCCATTCTTTATTATTTTGATCTTGAGTGTTAACCATACTCGCCTGT